>VZRO01008280.1:11291-25630 GCA_013397915.1 Daphoenositta chrysoptera | reverse complement strand
TTATTATTATATGTTATTATATAATAATAATATTATTAACATAATGATAATAATAATAATATTATTGCAGCCGTTCTTTGGGGGGAAAATGGCAGAATTGGGTGTTTCTCATACTGAGGTGCAAACAACTGCTCATCACAAGTTTAAAAGCCCTAAATGGGGTGGAAGTTCTGTGTTTTACCGAGCTCTGCTGGGAAGCCACAGCACCGAGCTGAAGATGGAGCTTTGTGGGACAGACACTGAAGTCCCATTTGTTTGTAGGTTGAATCAGGCAATCCCGGAATGGTTTGGGTTGGAAGGACCTTAAAGCCCATCCATCAAAAGGCAGGGACACCTCCCACTGTCCCAGGCTGCTCCCAGCCCCAATGTCCAGCCTGGCCTTGGGCACTGCCAGGGATCCAGGGGCAGCCACCGCTGCTCTGGGCACCCTGTGCCAGGGCCTGCCCACCCTCCCAGGGCACAATTCCTGCCCAAGATCCCACCCAGCCCTGCCCTCTGGCAGTGGGAAGCCATTCCCTGTGTCCTGGCCCTCCATCCCTTGTCCCCAGTCCCTCTCCAGCTCTCCTGGAGCCCCTTTTGGCACTGGAATGGACTCTGAGCTCTCCCTGGAGCCTTCTCCTCTCCAGGTGAACAAACCCAATCCTCCTAAAACTCTTTTGAGGGTCCTGTTAGGCCCATGTCTGTAACATTAAAAATCTGAGCACCTGAGGAACTCCTGTCCCAAATCCTTCCTTTCACAGAACTTTTCTCTTGTGCAAAGGAGAAGGAAAGGGAATCCTGCCCTGCTTCCAGAGGCTGGGTCCTGCCTGCAGGAGCTGGGGATGGGTGCCCAGGGACCAGCCCTGATGCTGGGAGCACACTGCTGCCTCAATTAGAGAGGAAAATTACTGGTCAATATCATCCCTTTTGTAAAAGACATCATAAATATGTAAGTAAGTGATTTTTTAATGCATTATTTTTATTCCTGAGGCAAGAAGAAAAAAACCCACAATGTTTTTCGTACCTACCTCGGTAGCCTTCATGTTCCTGCTGCTAAAACCAGCACTGTCAGCTCTGAAATACAGTCACAAGGAACTTTTCTTTGGTGCTGATTCTTCCTTTGTAATTTTCCCAGTCTTTTCACTTCTTCAAGGCTGAACTGTTTGGGCCCCAAATCCCCTACTTTTGCTGATGTTAAGATAGATAATTACCTGTTCCACTTTATCACTTACATCAGGCACAGGTAAAGCTTTCAGGGTTTGCCCTTTTAAAATCTTTTCTTCATTCCCCTTTCTTTTCAGCTGTAGCTGAGACTTAGATTGCATTAACAGCAGGTATTGGGATCATCTTTTATTGCCAGCCAGTTAAATGTAATTGTTGCATCCTCCTGCTCTGCCACCTCTTTGTTCTGTGAAGAAAATCCTGCTTTCACAAACGTGTCAGACTTGTCCTTGGCGAGGGAAGGATTCTGCCATCTGGGAGCACAGCAGTGCTACAAGCCAGGACTGAAGGAAGTAAGAGAGCTAATAAAAAAGAAATTCAAGTCAAAACGGTGAAATTACGCTAAAGGTTTCCTTTGAAAGTGTGCTGAGTGGCTGATAGAAAATTGGCATTTCTGTAGTGCTCAGCTGAGCCTGGGAGCGAGGGATCACCGAGCCTCTCTGCAGTGAGAAATGGCTGTTAGGAGGGGAATTAAGGAACGGCTATTATTCACAGGCTGGAAGATGTGATGAAGATATCACCTGTGTTTAAATCAATCTTCTCCCCCAATTCACCGCGATTCTTCCAACTTCGGCAGCAGTTGCCTCAAGAGGCTGCTCAGGAGGATAATGGAGAGGAGAGATGGGTGGATGGAGAAAGTGGCAATTAGGCAGAAATAGCAGAGGCTGTCGAGTTACAAGAAGTTGGGAGTCTGAAGGTACTTAGAGCCGATGACCTGGAGAAAGTGATAATCACTCGGTCCTTATCAGCGGGGACAATGATGTGGAAGGTCGGAGCAGAGCAGAGGTGACAGGGAGGAGCCGGGCTCTTCTCAGAGCAGGAGCAGCCTCTGGGTTAGAAAAGGGGGCAGAAAAGGGGGGTTCCTGGGGATGGAACCCACCAACTTCACCGAGTCCTGAAGGAACTGAGAAGGGAGATTGAAGGGGCGCAGCAAAACCTTGTAAACTTTTTTTTTATTTCCTGCTGGAATTGATTTCATGTGGAATTTCAGGCTGAGTGCAACGATCCGTTAAAGCAAAACAGAAGGAAAGGAAATGTACAAAAGCGTTAAAAGTGTTTGGTTTGCTACCTTTTTTTTTCCTTTCTCTTCTCTTTAGGTGTTAAACTACTTGAAAGAGAGACAAATAATCTGGGACCTTCCAGTTTAGCTCTGTTCTCATTATCCTGGCAGAAGTACAGAAAGAATGCAAAATCAGGCAGTGCCTATATTCTTCTAAGGCAGAACTCCTATTGAATTAGAGGTAGAGCATTTTAGCCACAAAGCAATTTATTGGACGTGATTAATAATTGGAATTTCTCTCCTAAGAGATCGCTGCTGGCAGGCAGCAGCGGGGTGGGTTGCTCAGACACCTGGTGGGGTGCAGCAAGGAGGGCTGGGGCACTGCCACTCTGTCCTGTGCTGTGACAGGGTCCTGCCAGGGCTTCAGGGGATTTCCTGCCCATCCCATCCCATCCCATCCCATCCCATCCCATCCCATCCCATCCCATCCCATCCCACCCTGGGCTGAGGAGATCCCTTGCAGAAGAAATCACACGCCACTTAAAGCCCTTAAAATCAATCGTTGTACAAAGAGCAGTTAAAAAAAAAAAAGAGAAGTGAAAAATCTTTAGCAGTCTCTGTGTTTTGGAAGGTGCCTGTGCAAGTTGCTTGCTCTGACTGATAGTGAGAAAATGTCTGTGCAGCAACGGTGTGGTTGTCTCTTGGGTGTTAATTTATGCAAAAAGAAAGGTGGTGATGCCATAATGATTTTTTTTGCCTTTTCTTTTATACCTCTTTTGTGTGCCTTTGTGGCCTTTTGTATTCTTGGTGTGACTTTTTAGCCTCCATTCCTAGAGTTGATGTTTTGTTGAGTTGGGAGACTGAACATCTTGGAGGCCTCAGACACCAAGGTCCTCTCTGGACACATTTTGTAAACTCAAAGCTGGGTCTGGCCAGGGGAGGGTTCCTGGGGAGGGGGGTTCACTCGGCCTCACTCCCTGGGCAATCTTTGATAGATGTGCTCATTTGTAACACCTATAATTCCATACCCGATCTATGGTGGGGGTGCATTTTGGGGTGGGCATTTCCATGTGCATGTTGGGAGTGTTCCACCTGGACAGAGTGCACCAGGGATCCTTGGAATAAATACCCAGGGAAAATCCCCTTTTTCCCTTCTGACCGTGCTGGGCTCTGATTTTAAGAACAGGGATCAGGCACCAGTGGTACTTTGGGTATTCAGGCACCGTGCTGTCTTGGAGGAGCTTACGCTGTGTTTTCCCAGACTTATTTGTTTGCCTTAATAGTTGCTATAAGAAGAATGCTTTACAATGAACAGAGGAAACCCTACCAAGCAGTCCCAAAATAATTCGGGCAACTGGCAGAAGGCAGAGCTTTCTGCTATGA
Organism: Daphoenositta chrysoptera; assembly: GCA_013397915.1. Taxonomy (NCBI): domain Eukaryota; kingdom Metazoa; phylum Chordata; class Aves; order Passeriformes; genus Daphoenositta; species Daphoenositta chrysoptera. The sequence goes on along the minus strand of VZRO01008280.1, from coordinate 22,047 downwards.
AGATGTTATAAGTGCCTAATTTTTTTTCCTCATCTCTGGCATCCACTTTACATTAGCTTTGGTGAGTGATTTTGTCTTTAAATATGAACCAGACAATGTTGCCAAGACAACCTCTCTTCAAGCTTTTCATTTCACCTCCTTTTGTGTGCTGAACCTCCACCCAGTCTCCCAGAGCGACTGGTCACTTATTTTTCAAGTGGGCTTTGACTGGATGGAGCAAAGCATTCCAAGTGCAGGGTTTTCCTGGCTCCTTTGCAAGTCCCTCCAGCCAGTGTCTCCAGGGCTGGAGGAGGCCAATCACACTGGCAACTGCATTCCAGCACAGGAAACAGAAATGTTTGCATGAGGTGCAGCTCTGTGGGTGCTTCCTGCTTTCCCAGCCGTGGATATCCCCATGGGAATGCAGAGCCAGTGGCAGCAGCCCTGCTCCCCGGGCTGTTGCACAGGATTTCTGCTGGGCAGTGCAGCAGTGCTGCATTTTATTTTATTATTCTATTCAGAGCTGTGCCCCCTTTTGCATTCCCCACAAACACCTCACTGCAAGGTGCCCTTTGTGAAACCAGGGTGATTCTGTGGCTTGGCAGCTGCTCGGGGGGTCCGTAGGTGTTGTGGGGTGGGGAGGAGGATGTGGGGTTCAGTCACCTCTCCTTGTTCCTACCACGAGAACTTTGGGGATCACAGAATATCCTGAGCTGGGAGGGACCCGCAGGGATCATGGATCCAGCTCCTGGCCCTGCCCAGACACCCCAAAATCCCACCCTGTCCATCCCTGGCTGTCCCAACGCTCCTGGAGCTCTGGCAGCCTCGGGGCCGTGCCCATTCCCTGGGGAGCCTGGGCAGTGCCAGCACCCTCGGGGGGAAGAGCCTTTCCCTAAAATCCAACCTAAGTCTTCCAAGGAAAGGCAGTGAGCTGCTCAGCTGTAGATTACTGAGCTTTGCCTCCACAGAGCAGAGCGGGAGAAGACACAGGCTCTAAAAAGCTGAAATTAAATATATCTCTGTCTTGTCATAAGGGGAGTGACCGACTCAATTCAGATTTGAATAAATACAGGCTCTGTTTGTCATAGGGTGATATTAAATTCCCTTTTCATTTCTTACAACCTCAGTGTGTTTTATGCCCCTTTTGCTCCTGCTTCTCACTCCTTTGCCAGCAGACCCCCTTTTCCCAGGCTCTTCTCTGTGCTGTCACTCTCTCAGCTTTATTAAATAGGGGTTGTATTGTTCTGTCTTAAAGTTGCAAAGGAAGCTCTGGCAAAGTGATGTTTTAATTAAATGTAACAGTAGAGATGGCTCTGCTTCTATTAATAAAAAATGAAAGAATTTGCTGGGAAGGTTTCTTTGCTCCTTTGCTGCCACAATAAATTGATTCCCTCAAGGCACGTGGCTGGGTTGGTGACAAGGGAAGGGCCAGCAGCAGCCAAGGCTGTGACAAAACATCAGGGGACACCTGGACTGTGGTGGGGACATGCCCTGGGCACTCCCCACAGGGGTGAGGGCTCAGCAGGGATCTAAGAGCCACCCCTGATTCCTCCTGGAGCTGGAATTGTTTATTGGGATTGTTTACTGAGAAGCAGCTGAAAAATGAGTAAGACAGGAATTCATCATCCTGCCTGAGATGAGAGTTTATCCAGTGACAGGCTTGTATGATCACTGGTGTTCTGAACACTTTGTGTTTTTCACAGAGGGAAAAACAATTTCCCCATGAAGGATTTATTTTATTTTTTTGTCAAATATTTCCAAAATTTCAATTATTTTTTTTTTTAGTTATTGCATCTCTTCTTTCCAGCAGAGAGACGCAGAGGTCAAAGTCTCTGCTGCATCTGCCTCCTAAAAGTCCTTCCCATGTTCTGAAGGGGTGGCTGCAGCTGAGGGACTGCTTTTCCAGTTTGCAAGTTTATTGTGGCTTTCCTGTTGCATTTACAAATGTGGAATCTGTTGGTATTTAATATCATCTGTACCGAAACCCCAGCAGAACTATAAATATTTATTGCTAATTTTTCTCCTTGCAATTGATGAACATTTTGCACATGGGCTCCGTATCTCAGGGGTTTTTTTTGTGCGTTCCAGGGAGGGCTGTGGAAAACTCATCAAAGTTTACTGAATAAAGAAAATGCAGATGATATTTTGAGCTGCAAGGTAGTACAGTGAAGGGATTGTTCTAAATGCAACACATTAAGAGTTATTTCATCCAGGACGTAAATGACATTTCAGATTTTGAAAAGAATTATTATCTGAGCTGGCACATGAAAGAGCTCTTCTTTATCTATTGGAGCTTTTTTTGTGTTTTAACCCATTAAAGACAGCTGTGGGATTTAATTAGGGTGTGAATAAAATGGAGTGACTGATAACCCTGGTCTGTCACACGCAGCCAGTAGGGTTTGTCCCAGGGGTGATCTGCCCCTGCTTTTCCTGACGTGCTAAGTAAGTCCAGGTCTTGCAATTCTGGGTTTTTTTTAATTTGAGGCATCTCTGTGAGTAGCAAAACAGAGCCTGAACAGTCCCCCCGAGGCTGCTGCTGTTGGAGCCCAGTGTCCCAGGAGGGACAATTTTGCAGTGCAGCGGAGCTCTGGAGTCTTTACCTGCTCTCTCACTTTCTCTCCTGCACTTGTAATTTTTTTTTTTTTTCTTTTAGTGGAAAAGTGGATTTGGAAACTCTTGGAAATGCAAAGACATGGAAATCAATTGTCTTGATAAGCTATTACAAGAAAGGGTTTAAACAATTAGATAGATACAGCAATAGAGCTATTAAGTTCTTACCAAGAACTGCTACTAAGAATATTAAACCTTTTAGTGAATTGATTTAATGGAGAAGAGAAAAACATAACTAACTTGCATTTCTGTTGACAAACAATAACAAACATTGTTTTACACTATTTTAAGAGTAAATATATATTTTAAAAATGTAATGGCTATCTAAATCATAGAATCTAAAGGTCTGGGGATGGGGAGGGTTCAGAAAGAACTGAAGCTGTCTCTGAAACAGATGGAAGATGTAAGAAAAACAGACGTTTATTGCAATGGTCTGTGACCACAAAGGATAAGATTTGCAGCTTTATATTTTATATTCTTTATAAATAAACCAAACCACAAGGAAAAACTGACCAGCCTCATGCCTTTTCTGATTGCTTTCCAAAATTACGCCAACAGATTGCTTTGATTTTGTCATATTTATAAAATACTTAGAGGATTTGTTTTGCAGCATTATGGTAGGCAAATTTACTTTAGCCCAGGAATTCTCTCTAGCTGGTGACTGTCTGGGCAAGTAGAAGACATAGGGTCTTCTGAAATACTCCCCTAAATATTCTAAAGAGAAATGGCAACTGGGTTTATAAGAGTTTCTAGAAGGTGATGAGAGTTGAGTATTTTTGTAGTTGGCTTATATGCAAAATAATGTTCTTCAATGGTGGAAATTGCTGCTTTATTCAGAGTTCCACTGCCTGAGTGCAACATCCTGAAGGTCTCCCCATCCCAAGGATTTCCCCCTCCCAGGAGAAAGCCTTGTGGAGTGGCCCTTGCTGTTGAGGTGAGCCTTGGGAACTCCACGACTTCCAAATTCATTCTTATCACGTTGTAATCATTCTTTAAATAAGCTTGAGCAGTGTGGGAGCTGGTTTGGAGCCCTGCTGGGCAGCAGAGACTCCTCTGACCACAGAGCTGAGGTGTCAGAGTCCTGCCATGCTCTTTAGGAACTTCTGAAAGGTTATTTTGCATCAGTAGTTCCAGCCAGAGGGGAAAGTGATGTTAGATATCAAAAGAGTGTGAGAGCTTTTATCCTCTGTATTGTCCAGGCACTGGAAATCCGTGGCTTGTATTTCTGTGAGCTTCACAACTCTCTGTGATCACAGCTCCCCTTGGAAGGTGAGGAAGGATTTTCCAGCCGGGGTTCCCTGGTTTGCAGAGGTGAAGGGGCTCTCATGGCTGGGGACAAGCACGAGTTTCACTCGCTGGTCCCTTTGGGGGCAGAGCAAATCCAGGAGGAGCTGCTTGTTTCCTGGGCTGGTTTTGGGGTTCCTTTCCTTGCCAGGGGCTGTGTTTGGGTCTGTGACACCACAGAGAAGTTCCTGCTCTTGCTGAGCTTGCACAGAGCCACGGCCTCTCCTGCCCCTTGTCCAGCCCCTGGAGGGGACCTGGCCAGGACAGGTGACCCCAACGACCCAAGGGATGTTCCAGTCCCTGTGACATCAGGATACAAAGTGGGAGGGACAAGGAGAAAGGGGGGATGTTTTAAGTGACACTGATTGTTTTCCCAAGTCCCCTTTACATGGGATGAGGCTCTCCTGGGAAAGGGAGTGAGTGGCTGGAGTTAAACTGTGACAGTGGCTGAAGTCATCCTTTCCCTTCACTGCATAACTCACCGTATAAATTAGGTAAATATTAATCATCCTTTCGGAGGGAATAAAGAGAAATCTGTGGCGTGGGGCCACATGTCTGCATCGTTTATTGCAGCTGCATTTTGAACCCTCACTTATTTAACATTAGGATTTTTTCCCAGCCTTTCAGTTGTCCTTCACCCTGCTAAGATGCTGGGCAGGGCAGGGAGGGAGCGCTCTGGGTTTTTCCATCTGTCCTGCCTTTTGACCCAGCAGCCATGAAGCTACAGAAAACAATTTTCTAAATCTAGGAAAGAAACCTCATATGCTGTTGAGTCTCAATATTTATTGTCCACAGAAAAAATGTACTCTTAAAAAAAAAAAAATCTAACTCTCTTGCTGTTTTGCTCTATTTTTACAGGGTTGGCGTTACTTCAGACTGAGTGCAGAGATAAATTCATGTGGTTTGCACAAGAAAGTGTTTTATCCATTTTCGCTTGCTAAAGCACACACAGAGTTCATCTGTCATTATGAAATCCAAAGGAAAACAGAGGATTTGGATATTATTGCTTGATGTTTTCTGCAAAAAAATCAATAAATTTTCAAGGCATTTTACAGCATTGGTATTTTGTTCAGCAAACACATCTGTTTCCAGATGTGGCTTGTTCAGTTTGTCCAGGGTGTCTCAGCATTTATTTAAGCCACGAACTCCCACACCCAACCCTGCTTTTACCCAATTTACCAGACTCTCCTCTTCATGTTTTTGTACGTGCCACCTACTGCTCCATCCACAAACTGGATCAATTTATTTTCCTGGACCCAACACCACAGGCATAGCGAGCCTCTCCGAACTGTCACAGCTCACATGTGAAATGGCCTTTTAAAGATGTGTTTATGGCTGCTGTAAATCTCTATTTCCTCTCCTGCTGCAGAGCAGAGTGTTTCAGAACACGGCTCCTTCGGGGAACTCTTTGCAGGACGTTTGCAGCACTCAGGAGGATGCTGGGGTAAGGTGCCTCTAATGAGGGCAACCTCGACAACTTGCAGTTTTCTAGAATTCAATAAAAACTGAACAGGTTTGGAAGCTGATGTGCTGCCTCCTGGCCCAGAGGTTGTGGTGGTGGTGTTTTGATTGGGTTGTGCAGAAGTCGATGAAGGGAAGTGAGGCACAAGAGAGAAACTGGAGGGCAACAGAAAACCAGCAGACAGGACAGTAAGGCAGAGGCAAAGAAACTGAGGAGTGGAAATCTCAGTTGCTCTGGGGTTAACCTGCTGGAGCTATTGAAAATTGTCCCAGTTTAAGTAATTATTAGGAACTAAAAATTACATCATTAACCCAGGCAAAATCTCCCTGAAATGCTGCTGCTTTCGTCTCCAAGTGCCTGTCACTGCAGGTGGCACTCACCAACCTTTCCAGTCACTCTCGCCTCCAGCACAGTCATTATTTTATCACCTTTCTTCCCTCTTCCACACAGGAGAACGGGGTAGCACTGGTGTGCTGGAATTGTCCTTTTTTTCTTTAATCCAAACTCAGCTGGGTTCTCAGCTTCGAATTCTGCAGGACTCTTCAGTACATTCTCTTTCCCACTGCATGAACATCATCATCTTGGCTCCAAGCCCTGCACAGAATCACAGAAGGGTTTGGGTTGGGAGGGACCTTAGAGAATCTCTAAATCCAGCCCCCTGCCAGGGGTGGGGACACCTTCACCTTCCACCCTTCCAGGTTGCTCCAGGCCCCGTCCTACCTGAATTTTGTCTTTAGGTCTTGTCTCCTCTCATTCCCGAGAGATGTGTGAAGTTTTAAGAGTAATTTCCCCTCACACAGAGTTCTCTGTAAAGGCCATTTTCACCTGAGTTCCCCCCTTGTCCACAGGATTTGCTGCTCCTCAGCCACTTCACCCACAAATGTATTTTTTACTTTTTCCCACATTGATCCTTGTGTCTAAGGGAAAAATGGTTTTAGTGGAGCTGTCCACCCGTTTCTGTGTCCTGTGTGAGTCCCTGTGGCTCTCTGCCTCTGAGTCCCTGTTATCTGAGTTATCTGCATTGCACTTCCTGGCTTTGCTTCTCCAGTTATTCCTTTCCTCTTAGCTTTGCCCATTTCCACTATTTCTGATGGAGATTCACATAGCTAGCTGAGCACTCAACATGTCCAACAGCATTAACTGTGCTTTCTGCCTTTCATCTCATAAATGGCCAAGAACTTTTGGGCTGGAACCTGTGATTATTGTGTTGCTGGGGTAGTGGAAAATGTCCATAACTCTGTGCCTGTGGTCAGTGAAAGGGTATTTTCTCTCAATGTGATGAACTCCTAATCCTCTGGGAGGGATGTTCATCCTGGGACACCAAGTTGCTTAACTGGGAGTGCTTTTGTGCTGGTTCTTTTGGAGAATAAAAGTGTTGACAGGAGTAGCAGTATTAACTGGTTTAGTCTTTTGTGTTTGAGTAGCAGAGAAACTAAATTCTATTACAATATTTGCATAAGTCATTCGGTACACAGAATTTTGTCTCCAACTTTCAAAGACATTACGATTACCTTAAGCTGCAAAGAGCAGCAAATCAGTAATGTATATTAATCCAAATTCCTAAGCAAACATGCACACTTAATTTAACTTTTTTTGCTTCAGGAACATTCACACATTAAAGAGAGCTGTGCAGGCCCTCCCTGTCCAGCTCGGACAGACTGGAACACGGTCAGGAGGCTGCCTTGATAAAATTATTGATTTTTATTCCAAAGCTTTTGCTGCCAGTGCCTTCCCCTCTCAGTGCCTGAAGCAAAGTCTGTCTGTGAAGCTGGAGCTTGGCTTTTCCCTCTGGCCTCTCCCTGGATTTCACTTGGATTTTCAGCCGCTGTTCCTGCCTGTGACCCCCTCTGCTGGGGCATTAATTTTATTTCAGGTCGCTGTTCCTTTGGTGGTGGTTCTGGATTAGCCACCCGCTCCAGCTCCCCAGCTGCAAGACCACCTCCACCAAATTCTGATTGCAACAGCACCACAGTCACTACTTGTGAGGATTTTTGCCTGTTCTGATGTACTGTTTTGTCTTCTTGTTTATTTTTACACAGTTTCGTGCTTGCATTTTTCGGATGTGTGATTCTACTGCCACTTCAGAGAACTCACAAAAAGAACCTGTTTAGGTTATCCCTAATTAGACATCAAAAAGCCTCTGGCTGTGTTTCATTTTTTTCTTCATATTTCAGCAAAGAAACAGATTTTCCATTATTGTGTAAGTCTGAATGGGAATGAGAGAAAAGTCCCTTACAAATCAAAATTCTGGTGCTGGGCACCACGTCATGATATTTGGGACAAGTGGGATCAAGTGCTCTAAAGTCAAGTGAGCTGTTTTCCTGCTGGATAGAAAAGTATAGCTCACAAAACCCCCTCAGAATGTGAAATGTGTTTCACCAACATCGATTACTTTTTCTAACAATTGCACTGCCATTCCTCCAGCCACAGAGCAAAGATGAGGAAAGAATTAGAGACTTTACTCTGAATACCTTTGCAAAAAAAAAAACAACAGAGTTTTTTTTTTTTTTAATAGTAATTAATCTCCAAGAACCACCAGCTTTCTTTATGTTCGTGAGTTTTGTGATAAAAACAATCTGCTAAGAATGTTTTAAACATTTCAACTGCTTTTGTGTCATTACAAATTACACACATTTTTGTGCCATTGCAATTTTCCCTGCATGGTTAAGCATTCCTTGATCTACATTTTGTGGGAGCTAAAAGTTTCAACAAAATTATGGAAGGTTCTTCATTGCAGCAGGTTATAAAATCAGGAGGGAAGACACAAAGCTGCCCAGAGTTTCCCAGCTTTCCAGGCAGGATATGCATCCACTTCATCTCATCAGAGAGCTCAATCTCTCCTTGGGTGGGACATTTCCCTAAGGATCTTCCACCCATGATCAAATACCCAGGGAGGTTCTCCATGGCCCCCAGATTTCTCAAAGGCAGCAGCACTGCCTTTCTGATTACTTTTGTATTTTCTTTGTTATTTACCCCTTGACTTCAAGTCTCTTCTTTGGGGAATATATTAAATAGAAGTGACTTTCTCTTCTGTAACAGTCAGCCTGATGTGTTATGGACTGAAATTTCAAAACGTGCTCTAATCGAGGAACTGAAAAGTAAATTTTCTGCGTGTCAGGCAGCCTCAGTAGAGACTTTCCTTTTTCTCTGTGTTAAAAAAAAGCATAAATAAATGTCTGTGTTATCCGAATGGGGCACCTGCAGCAGCTTGAGAAGGACAAGTGGAGCCACAGAGCACAGTCGGGTAAACCAGGTGCTCTCTATCTGGAAAAGGGCTGCTGAACACTTGGGAATCCCACAGGACTTTCTCCTGCCTCCCTAGGAACTGTAGGAAATTCAATTCCAATTCCTGGAAAAAATTGTCCTGAAAAGTTTTGAACTGGGAGCTGAATTCTTCTGGAATGCAGGAACCCACCCACCAGAGCTACCCACGGCCCCTCTGAGGAACCTGGGAAACTCCCCAGCAAACAGCTAAACACACATTCTGCCTTTGGAAATCTTGATGTTGTCCCCTCAATCAGCTCCGGAAGGTGGAGACTGAGAAGCTCTGTTGCAGAAAGGAAATCCAATGCTGAGGAGAAAAAAACTTATTTGCTCTGGAAATAAACTCCCCAAGGCAAGAGGATTTCAGGCAGGGGGGACCACATGGAGCCAAGCTGGATGTTAACTGTTCAGATGGGGTGTTGAAGGAATATTATTTGCCCAGTGGAGGAGGTGGTTGCTAACTTAAAAAAAAAAAAAAAAAAGGAATTTAATTTCTGTCAATCTGTGCTCTTCTGGCGTTTAACAGTTTTCCAGGGCTTTCCAACCACGCACGTGAGATGTGTGGAGAAGCTGTAGTTTCCCCCAAATCAGTGCAGTGTAATAACATTGCCCGGGAACTGGGGGGAAATCCGTGTTTTTCCTTTCTTCCTCAGCTATTCCTGGCTGAGGGATGGGTGGGTGGCTGGTGCAGACTCAGAGGTGTCTCAGTCTAACTCCTGTTGTTCCAAAGTAAACCTGTTTTCCGTTCCTGTCTCTGACTCCTGCCGATTGCAGAAATCCATTCACGTTTAGCAGGGAAATTTGCACTCAACAAACTCCTCTGCACGAGAATCCCACTGCGTTAGGCTGACGTGTGAGGAAGCTCCACATCCTTCCTCCTTGGGCTGGATCTTCCAGGATGGATCCTGTACTGCCTGGGGCATGGACTGGCCACATCACCATCACCAGGAGCCTCTCAGGTACCTGCTCACTGCCCAGATGTGTGCCCACAGCTGGGCTTTGGTCCCTGGAGGTTTCCAGTGTCACAGTGGAGGAGGTGTCACAGCAGGACACGGACCTGATCTCACCAAGGGACAGCGTACGTGGCACTTCAGACTGGTGGAATTCTCCTTCTGGAGCATTCTGTGAACCTGCCCACTGCTGGTGAAAGTCCCTGATTTATTCAGTTTGTTCTCAGAGATCTAACTCAAACCTGGTTACTTCTCTACGTTCTTTTGTTTTGTGTTTAATTCGGTTTATTTAGGATTCCGTACGTGGGGGTGTGGGTGTGCACAGCCATGCAGGGGTATTGCACCTCTGGCCTTTTCTGGGGTTTTGGTGGCAGTAGGGAAGAAAGAGGTAAAATAATTTCTTCCACGTGTAGTTTGAGTGTATCTTGAGGTGACCTGACAGGGACTGGTTGCTCTGTCCTTGAGGAAAAGCACTGCTGTCACCCTATGGCTCTCTCCTCTTTTTGAAACCTTAATTTCTGCACAGAATAATTTGTCTAAATAGGAAAAGCTTTTACATTACCAGCAGGAAACGTGAAGCAGCTTGTTTACCACCTGAGGTTATACATGTGAGTGTAAAATATTCCTAAATGGAATGCATAACATACAAAGCCTTTTTTATTTGTCACCTGCCAGAATGTCCGTGTGCCTGTGTGGGCAGCCCATTAGCACTGAAAGGGACAATCCTTTCCCTGGTCACCAAGCTCGGAAATAACTGATTGGGGTCACCCCTTTGTTTAATTTCATTGCTGCTGGTTTAGCTTACAAAAAAGTGGATGGATTTTCTTTTCTTTTTAACAACACGCTTCAAGCAATGCTGTTTTTCTTTCAGCTAAAAATATTTCTGTACAAAATGTCACGTCTAGAATATCCCATTTGTTATTAACCTCTAAGGAAGCCTGAACTTCTGTACTAGAAGTGAACAGGGTCACCAGAACAATTTGTTCTTTGTCTGTCCCGTTACACATCAACTCTAAAGATTTCCAAAGATCCTCTGGGCTGCTGTAGGCTGGAAACACATTCCCAATCCAGCCAAGGCACTTTGCCTTTTGCTGGCTGCACTCAGCCGCTCCCCAGATCCATCCCAGTGGTTCTTCCATCAAGGGATTTGATTTTTCTGGGTGACTCATTTTCTGTAGATGCTGGGGTGGTTTTTTTTTGGTTTTTT
>VZRO01008278.1:148967-191738 GCA_013397915.1 Daphoenositta chrysoptera | reverse complement strand
TTTTTTTCAGTCAAAAGAAAGTGAAATGTAATTTGAATGCATGCTGTCAGATGACTGACACCTATGGGGAAATTATAGCACAAGAATCAAAGTCTGAGACAGAGAAACCCCGTATTTCGCCAGAGAGGAAGAGATAACACGGTCATTAATATAATAGACAGGAGTTTTGGTAATTAGTACTAGCAGTCCTTTTGCACCTAAATGGGAGAGAGACAGCCAAAGAGAGAGAATTAATGTCACTCTTTCTCTTCAATTTTCAAATGTTTCTGACATTAAAAGTGTCAAGCCCCTTCTGGTTTAAGTATAACATGGATGTACAGAACAAAACCCTGGAAGAAGAAAATTAAGCTACTGAGAATTTGATTGGATTTTGCTTTTTGAGGTTTACCTTTAAAAAAGTCTGATTTGCAAAAACTGTGAAAAAAAAGCCATGTGATAGCCAGGAAGAGGATTACCTGGGGAAGTAGTTTGGATGGGCTAGATCTGGTAGAGACAGCAATGTAACCATAGTGGCCCAAAGCATGATTTTTCTCTGCTGTGGATTCATGACCAAACATTTTGGATGACTATATTCATGACATGTAAAAGTGCTCTATACTGCTAATATTTTTCCATTTCTCTGATGTCAGTGATATCATTGTAACTGAAAGGAAGTTAATCAACCTGATAACAGATGAAAATTAGCATTACACTTGGGTTTCCTCTCCCTTAGCTACAATGTATATATGTGGACTCTCCTCTGACTCATGGGTCACTGTAGCTCAGGTCATTTAAGAGAAGAACAATGACAGAACCATGCACAGACTGTCCCAATTAGCTCTGTATTCTGTGAGTATAGCTTCTGTGGAAATGCTGGGAATATATGCTCCTTATTGTACATAATATTCTGACTGATTACTGAAATCTGAGGAGATGGACTTGACCACTCCAGATGGGAAGGACTGAACTGTGGTCTCCCTGGATAAAAGCATTAAAAATGGAGCTGATATTTACATTCATGGGGTGAGGGACAAAACCATCTTCCTTTGGCTGTGTTTTAAAGCCCATGTTTAAGGCAGTATGAGCTGGTTCATTTGGTGTTGCTTGCAAGATTAGTAAAAGGAAAAAAAGTGTGACAGTTTGTGTACTCAGCTGGAATTTGTGTGTGGGAAAATACTGAGTTAGTAACACTAAGAAGGAGAAATTTCTGCACGTGCCTCGCATGTCTCCTTGGAGCTCCACTGTTAAAAATCAAACTCACCAAGGACTTGAAGCACTTCCAGAGTCAGACAGGAGTTGAATAATTTCTATGGAAGGTGGCTTTGGTCATCTAAATTTACATCCTGGCTGAGCAACAACCACAAGACATAAGGTCCAGCTCCTGTGAGGTATTTGGGTGCTTAATGCCCTCTGGTTGCTACAGGAGTCAGGTGTCAAGGTACATTTGCAGATGCCAGCTCCAAAGCTCATTGTGTTTAGCTCAACCAAAGAATACTAGTTGTCACTGTACGTGAAACAGCATTCTAGCCTAGATTGTGTATCTGTGCTTAGAGCCCACATGCTGTGCATAGTCCTGCCACCAGAAATGTTTAACCCACACACTGTTCTTTTAAAGGAAAATTAATGTTTTCTTTACATAGCAGCAGGAATTTCACAGTTGAAGGCTTAGTAACGTATCCTTTAAAAATAGTACTTTGTGCTTCATCTCCAAAACCTTTTGCTAACACTGGGCTAAGCCAGGCATTCCTCCAGGTATTGAACTTCTCTGTCTATAGAGCAAGTTACAGATATAAAAGCTGGCTGGATCAGTCCCACCCTTATACCCCTCCTGTGAGGTAAATTATTATCCTCTTGTTACAGACAGGGAGACAAATATAGAGGGGGTTTGATTTGTAAGATTATAGCGCTGGGGAACTGCTCACAAAATCAAAACCATATTTCAAAACAGATTCCATTCATTCACTGAGATCATAATTTTGCCAATGCAGTACACTGTGAAAAAGGAATTAAGTAACAGTCTGGCAGTGATCTGTACTTTACTGGCATTAATACAAATTAATTCTGTCTTTATACTGAGGTGCAAAATTTATTAAACTCATTAAGAATGTAACATTATCAAGATCCCAATGGATAACACACAGATTTTCAAGCGCAAACCTTTGCAATAAGTTTGTTTCAATGAAAGAAAGGATATTCTTTCTCTGTAGTTATGTTTTGCTTGTTCTCCTTTTAAAGAAAAAGTGTGATATTTAAGAAATTAATACATCTTCATAATAAAAATATACTTAGAAGTTTTCTCCCAGTAATGTTGTTTCTGCAAAGTTAGAACTCTTTGACCTTTCTGGATAGTATAAAATTTCTGTTAAGTTGATTTCTGTGACTTTGCTAAAAGAACAATTCTTAATTCTCAAGCTTTTTTGGAAAATTTTATGTTTTCAGCTCTTCAGCATCTGAACCTGCTTATTTCTAGAAGTAAAAAATAAAGCATACTTACAGCATATTTCTACTCTTCTTATTTAAATGAATCATAGCTGTTCTACACATAATCATCTTGATTTTCCTGGGACTAAGACCCACAAAGGTGGGCTTGTGACCCCATATATATTTTTCCTCATTGTGGAGAGGAATCTAAATAAATGAAACTTTCAAAATTAGTAGCATCTGAAATTTAATTTAATTTAATTTCTGCTCAGAAATTAAAGGTTTGGATCATTGTACATTGGCTGACTCTTGATGAGTTGATGACTCTTGATGATTATATGATAATTTTTAATACACAAGCCTGTGAATATATTCATATTCATTACATATATTATTTTAAATAGTTACCCTAATATCCCAAAACCACAGACCTGACTCCCACTGGAAGGTCCTCTCTGTATGCAGTTCATGGCGCTGTCTGGGCAATCCTTTAAGCTGTCTTTCGTCAACCACATTAGGACAATGGCTCAGAATCTTCAGGGGCTCTTCAGACTGAAGTTGTGCCCAGACTCTAGGCTAGAATGCAAATCTATCCTGTTGGTAATTTCACATCCAACCTATAACCTTTCTGAGTGTCTTCCCTGTGGTGTCTGCACACGAGACTGGGATTTGAGAAAAGCCACGTTTCTTCGCGAGCTGTCAATGAGCAGATGTGTGCTGTGGCTGTAGTAAGGGTTTCCAAACATAAATGACCTTATGGGCTTAAAAACTGTGTCAGTCTGGGCTTTCTTAGCTTCAGTATACAGCTGCTGGGTCTTTTTGTGACTTCACTGGCCAGTATATAATCTCATCCTGTGTCCTGCTGCCAGTGCTGGCCAACAGGAGGTGCCTGGGGATTCAAATCTCTAGAGACACCTCCTTATTTACACTCCTGACAAGAATTTGCACCTTAGGGACTTCTCCAGAGAGATTTGGATAAAACTTTGTGTTTAACAGTCCAACTGGAATTCCTGTCCATGATTTTATACAGCATCCCCTTGAGATCATGTAAATGGTCAGCATTCATATCATCCTATAGCGAGCGTTTCTACCCATTTAAATACATATTCAATAAGGACTCACCCTTTTTTTTTTTTTTCAGTGTGAACTTGCTTCCTGGGAGTTTCATTTAATAAACTGTAGTTAATCCATTGGGACAGAAAAGAAACAAAAGGGTTTTTTGGTATATTTATGGGTTTTTGTGCCTCTGTCACATATTTAATCTTTGCCAAGCTGAAGAGTCCTGGTCTGAACATTAATTTTTACATGGAAGATACTTCACACCTCTGGTCTTCATTGTTCTAGAAGAACAGTTTGTGAAGTTTGTGAGTTCTGTCTGTTTGAGATGAGGCAAATGAAACTACATATGCAGTATCTAGGTGCAAGATACATTTAAACAGTTATTCAGCACCTCCTGCAATTCCTGGCAACTGCTCCATCCTGAATAATTTATTATTTGTAAATAGTGATACCTCACTTCTCGTTGATAGCTATTTCTAAGCTGCTTATAAAGATGATAAACAATTTTCTGACCACTTACTGACCATTTACTTTTATCTCCTTTTTTCCTGTCTTTTACCCAATTATTTACCCATGCAAGTGTCTTTCTTCTTATACTGTTTAAATTTTCTTAAGGACATTTGGTGAACACCAAAATTCTTCTGAAAAAGCAATAGTCAAGCCCATATCAATATCCTTCTCAACTTCTAGAAGCTTTACATTTGTGAGACAGGACTGCTCGTCACAAAACCCACATGGCTCTGCCTCAGTACCAGAGAAAACAGTCCAAATCAGCATTAAATAAAAATTAAACTTCTAATATAAAGCCAAACAAACCCAGACATTTGATGTGGAGAAAGAAGAAAAAAACAGGACAGAGCAAGTAATAATATAGGGGAAGAATGCTTCAGCAGAGATGGTGGAAATTATGGAGGACTAAGAAACGTTTCAGAAGGAAACAGAAGTAGCAGACAGGAAAATCTAACTTGAAGTAAATAAACATATATTAGCCTAAAATGATCCCATACATCAGTAACTGAACACAAGCATGTGCTCAGTAAGCAGAACATCTCAATGGGAGCAAATCTAAATAACAGTATCAATTTCTGCCCAGCCTCCATCAGAAGTGAACAATACACATAACATATTTTCAAATGAGTGGAGGAAAATCAAACACATGACAACTTTAAACTTCAATGCTATTGTTGCATCTGACACACCTTTCTAAGTGTCATTGATTTTAAGATAGTGGGACTAGCTAAAATAGTAGCAGGAAAAATAGGTCTTAGAAGTGCTTTTACTGTAATATTTAGCAGTGTGAGTGGGGAGAAAGAAAAAGAAGAGGCACATTTTAGAAGTATTGGGCAATATATTTGACAAGTAAAAATAAGCTGTGGCATTCATTGCTGCAGGAGCCAAAATGTCTGTGATGGCCTTGAATTATTAAATGACGCATCCTAAAACAGGATGAAGGAAATTATATAGCCAAGGTAATAAAGATATTTGACATCAATCTGTAATATTACAGAACTGATTAGCTGCAATAGGAATTGTTTTTTGAGGTACTGTTCCCTGGATGGAGCAGAACATGGTGATGTGCATGGTTTTCCATTTGAAGATTGCAAAGTAATAAATATGAAATGTTTAAAAAGTTTTTATTTTTCAAATCCTAACTTAAACCCCCTAAATTATAGAAGAAGCTAGGCTATGCAATGTTTGTTCAACCAGCTAGTTGTCTGCAATATTTATGAGTTTCATGGGAATAACAGTGAATGTCAGAAATAAATGTATGCCCTCATGGCCAAGTCACAGTGACTTAATTTTTCATGTCTCCATTTTAGTGATATAAGGCTTAAAATATTTTAAAATGCATTTAGAGAGTTCTTTGTTAAAAACCTTATGAGTTTCCCAAAGCTGGTATTTTCAAAAGATTTTGGAATAATGTAATATGCTCAAATTTCTAGGAATGGCTATGCATCATTGTGAGGATCAGTCTGGCTTATTCATCTTCCAGACACTCTTTGAATGTGCACAATGAAGCCAAATTCAGAATTCTGATTTCACTGTACCTTCTCTCTGACTTCAGAGGAAGACCTTCCCAAGGATGATCACAGGATTAGCTGAGCGATACAAGAAAGAGCTAAAACAGATTTTCTTTCTGTTAAACAATTTTCCTGTGACTCAAAAGCAAGACAAAGGATGAACAGAATACAGGAACTTAAGAACAAGTTCTGTGTGATGTAAAATGTCTTAACTTGGATTGCTTTTAGAGGAAATTTGCTTAGGAAGAGCTGAGATCCTTTTAGAAATTATTTAGTAGAAAAGAAAAATCAGTCAATTTACTAGAAAAAAAAATCAATCTGTCAATATGTGTGTAAGTCCTGATTTCATGGTTTTTCAACTTCACATAAGAGTGAGTTACCAGCACTTCCTTGAAGATTATCATACTCTGAATTTTATTCATTGATGTATGAGAGTTTGAAAGATGTATAAAGAGAACAAATAATATCACTGCAGGAATGGTGAAAATAGGAGATATTTTTTAAGGGGCAGATTATATAAGTAAGTAGCCAAACCACCCACTATTTTCATAGTAAAGCAAGTGCAACTTTTCCTTTCTGTGATTGCTTTGTGAAGAACAAAACTTCAGGTTTGTCATATCTGAGGGAGTTTGGCTATTTCCCTACCCAGATCTGCACTATCTGTGCTGTTGTGATCCAGTCACTTGTCCTATATCTTGAGAACACTTCAATATTTTTTCACTGTATGTTAAAAACACGATCTGTGTGAATGATTAATAGAAGAGGCAGTCACGGAAGGCTTGTCCTCTCCTTAAACCACTGTCAGAATATGCTCACCTATCCAAATTGCTTTGCAAATCAGGCTGATAAGAACATGCCAGAGCTCAGCTGACAGGTGTTAAACTGCATCAACTTGATGGCTTAGGAACACCAACAGCATTCCTGCTCTCTGCACTCAGAAAATACATTCAAGAGGTAGTTCTTGGGTATATGAATTTATAAAGCACTCATCTTGATGAACATCAAGGTCTTCAAACCTCTTCCCCCCACAGACAATGGAGCAGGGAGCCCTCACCAACATCTCTCGGTTCCCAAATGCTTCCATAGGGAACCCACCCATACTTGGACTCAGTGTCTCAGGCTTATGGGAGGATGTTGCCATTCCTGGTACTCTTCCTTCCCCTCTGCAGACTGCTTACCCAATCGACCTCAATTTCCAGCAGAGAAGGATGCATTCCAGTCATTAGTAACATTATTTAAATGTAAAACCTATATTTCTGGTGAACACTCTAGAACAGATTGACAGCATGATAGCCTTAACAGTTCTGTCTCATAGAAATCATTCTCATCTCTCAGAATGTTTTACAGTATTTCTTGTAATAGTGTCATCTCAAACCTTCAGCTTTTAAAAAAGTGTTTTTGGGGAAAAATCCTGCAGCAAAAATAGAAAATTCTAAAATGTTTTATAACAACAGCTTAAAATGAAACTGTTTCAGCATTAAAAATCCATTAAAAGTTAAATGAAACCTCCCAGCACAAAGACAAATATCTAGGGATTCAATTACTGAAACTGCTTTCAATCGACTTATTTAAGTGGAAGATTCTTTTTTCAAGCTTACAAGAAAAAAAGATTCTTGAAATAAAATAAAAAAGCTAATGTCAAAGTTTCTGTACATCACAAAGCAATAAAGCAATTTAATATGATATTACCATATGAAACAGAAGTTAACTATGCTTTTCAAAGTGTTCTTTAAACAGAAATGGAAAAAAACGGGCTGATGATATGTTCTTAGGCTTCTGATTTAAAATTGCAGTGTTCCACAGGCTCAGATTCATAAGTTGAGTAGGAAAGCTGGTTGTCATTTCCTATGCTTGTGCTTCTGGACTTAAGCCCATCTAGAATTAGAAATATAGATTATTTGCTAAAATTTGCCAGATCTGAAAATAGTTTTGAATTTAGGCTTATCTGACTTACAAGCAAGTGTCTAGGTCCTTCTTTCCTTCCTAAATAAAATGAAATGGATAGAAACATTCAGTGTTCACTTATATTGATCCAGAACAGATTTAAATAGAACACTGTGAGAATCTGTTTTAGCTCTCTGTTACAAGAGGTCTGGAGTTCAAAGACTTTGCACAACTATACATTTACTAAGAAAATAATATCCATCATTCTGTACTAGCTGATGATTTCTTTAGCTAGAGAACAAAAAAAAAAAAAAGAAAAAAAGAAAATCACTTTTACTCCAGAATGTTGATTCTCTTAGGAAAGTTTTCCAACTGTTATTTCTTGTCCTTCTAATAAAACTGGAAGAAAAAATATACAACAACCCTTCTCATCACTCATAAATCTAGACTGCACATCACGGTAAGAATAGTTCTTTTCCTGCTTTATATAACGTGGGTACATTCCTCTCATTTGTTTGGAGGTGGACATTTTCAGCCCCGGAAGATGACTGTAAGCAGCATGTCTGGCCTGCTGCAAATTACAGGCTTAATAATGTAAACTGGTCACTTCATCTCAGCTGTCTAGGGTTTGAACAAAAGCACACACTGATTCAAATTTCCCAAGTGGTGAAAAATCCTCCGCTTAACCTGGTAAAACCTTCCTGTGATGAAGTGATGCCTTTACTATCAGTGTTATGTCCTTGAAAGGTGTTCAGGGCCAGCGCTTGGCATGAAATGCAGCTGTAGTCTTCATGACATATGGTAGACAAGCTAATAATAACATTTTTATTCAGCTCAAAAGAATCGTTTGCGAAATGTCTAATTTACATAGCTGTCTACGTTGGGCTGGATTTTTTTTTTTACTCTATATATGTACAAGAAAGGCAAATGTAGAAAACCAGAAGGTTATTAGAGGAGTTTGAAATGGAAGATAAGTACTGACAGGAGAAGAGGATTATGAATTCCTGGCAAAGACCCACCTTCCTGTCTGTAAAATAGACACATCTTTGGTGTCACACAGCAGAAAAGGAGGGAGGAAAAAAAAACCAGCTGCAAAGAAAGCACAGTTTTGAGAAAGGCAGACAAAAGAGTAATTGCCATGTTAAATAGCAAATTTGGGCATGCCCGCTGAAAGCAATTTGAGTTCACAAGGGTGAGAGCGAAGGAAAGCTCTGAGTTCATATATAACTGACACAAATTAGTAATAAGCTATTTATTCTTGCTGCTCCTGTCACCTTTGACTAATAACAACCTTTCACAGTGTTGGGGTTTTAAAAAGGGGTTCTCCGATTTTTTTTTCTTTTTCTCTTAACGAATTTTTCCCCATACGTGTTGCTAGTAAACAAACTGCTGAGTACTTAAGAGAGACAAAAGACCTGGCCACAGGGACAGGTCCAAGTGGCTGCCCTCGTTCACCTGGGATTTTATCGTGAAAAGCGAGAGGCCACGAGATTTGAACTGAATAAAAGACGGGGGATAAGACCCCTAACTCTCTTGCTCTTCCAGCATTGGAGCGGAGAGTGGCTGCTGTTGTGGTGCGGGGAATTCATCACTTTTGCGCTCTTACTGCTGGAAAAGCCAGGGATTCCAAGCCCTCCTTTCCCTGCCCCGCCGGGAGCTGGGCGGCACCTCCACTGTTCCTCTGCCACTGCTTCACTACCCTGCGCCGTGCACCCTGCCTACCGAGACCTTCTGAGGTTCCCGTTGCAGCTCCATAGCTTGGTACATCTCGCCTGCCACCCGGGATTGTTCATCCCTGCTGTTCCAGCCTGCTGTTCCCGATCGGCTGCCTCAGGGAGGTTTGTGAAGCTTTTCCCTTCCATCCCTTCCTGGCCCGGCCCGGCCGCCATCGCCGCGTGAGGGCTGAGCTCGCTCCGGAGCGCCCCCTGCTGGCGCGGGAGAACCATCGCACCCGCCCTGCTCCCCGGAGCCACCAGCGCCCCTGCCGGCCGTGAGCGGAACTGCACTGAAGGGAAAGGGCCTGACAGGAGAGGGACCGGCTCTGAGTTCTGGTTCTGTTTGGTGTTATTGCCATAGTTATTGTTGGTTGTTTGCCTTGTTTTATATATATGTATATATATATACATATATTACTATAGAGCTGGTATTCCTATTCCTCATATCTTTGCCTGAAAGCCCTTAATTTCAAAATTATAATAATTCGGAGGGAAGGGTGTTGCATTCTCCATTCCAAGGGAGGCTCTTGCCTTCCTTAACAGACACCTGTCTTTTCAAACCAAGACACACAGGGAAGTAATGATTAAAGTCATCATGACCAGATTTAACCCACTGACCAAGAAACTGGCAAATGAATCCACTCTTGTGACCAAAGTCAAGAATGGCCAGTGGCACAAAATTAACCCAGTCTTAATGATATTTGAGAAATATAATTTCATGCTCCACCTCAGCTGGTTTGCCTTGCCTTGTTATAGTTCTTTAGAATCACTAATACTACTTTTGAAGAAGGAAGAAGCCCTTCAGTGAATTGAAGAGCAAGTTGAGTTTCATCCTTAATTTCTAAATGTGGTAAACCTAAATGAAATGTCTGAATTATGTGGACATCACAGTTAAATGCCAGGATAATTGGGTTTTTATAGTGTTGGTCCTTGGAAAGGTTGGAGAGATGTTTTAAGCACATGAAAGGCAAGATTGTTGTGAGGAGCAGCCAACATGGGTTTAGTATAAGCAGGGCAGATTAGGCAGATAATGCCTGACCAAAAATTGCTTCCTGTGCTGAGGTGGTTGAGGCTGTAGGTAAGGGGAGGGCAGTGGCTGTTCTGTGCTGAAGCAAGGTCTTTGATGCAATCTCCCACAAGCTTTTCACACAGGACTCTATGAAGTTTAATAAAAGTCACTGTGGAGTCTTGCATCTGGGATGAAATAATCCTGGGTATCAGCACAGACTGGAGTTCATCTGGCTAAGGGAAGTACCCACCTCTGCAGAAATTGATCTGGAGGTCCAAGTGGGCAGCAATTCATGGCTCAACAGCATGCCCTTGCAGCAAAGGCACCCATGAGTGTATTAGTAAGAAATGTAGATATCTTTTTGTTTCCCTGAGTAAATTGCAAATGCAATTGTCAGTGTAGGTTGTTTTGAGGACAGCTAACTGCTTCAGTCATTATCCAGGTCCAAGAAAGCCATCCACTCCCTATATCTGGCATCTGTGAGGCTCCAGGTGGAATCCTGTGTCTGATTTTGGCCTTCCCTGTACAAGAAGGATACTGTCAGCACCCTGAAGGAAGTCCAGGAGGCCAACAGGATAATCAGGAGCCTGAAACACAATGAATGGGGAAAAGCTGAGTGAACTGGACTTGCTCAGCCTTAAGAAAATGTTTCAGTGAGACCTTACTGGTGGTCTACAACTCCTGTTACCCTGGGAGGCTGTGGAATCCCCATCACTGGATGTGTTCAAGACTTCTCTAGGCATGACCCTGAGTAACCTAATATAATTAGACCTTCTTTGAGCAGGGGTTTGAACCAGGTGATTTCCTGAGGTCCCTTCCAGCCTAAATTTTTCCATGGTTTGAAATCCTCAGGGCTTCATTGAGGAAAATGAACAGGTCCTAACTAGGTGTTTATTCAAAATTTCTCAGACCTTGTGCGGGGAATAAAAGCAAAGAATTGAAGTAAAATACTTTGACAAACTAGATCACAGCACATATGAGTAAGGGTGGGATGTATTAAAGTTGTAATTTTGACGTTGTAGGCTAGATGTGCTTTTAATATGTGTGTGTGTGTGAACTGAAGCAACTGAAGACCAGCTGATTTCTTAAAGTTGTTTTTAGCTTCATATTAAGTCTCTTGTATTTACTTTTTAAGTGACTATAGGCAATTCTTGCTACTTCTAGATTAGTTTCATTTACATGGTCTGCTTATTCACCTTTACACCTACATAAAGAAGAAATTTAAGAAACTACCTAGACTGAAATGCACATCATTTACTTGTAATTATCCACCAAGCATTGTGAATTAACCCACCTTTATCATGCTCTTTTATGTATTAATTGGTTACCAAATTTCAGGCCAGTTAAATTGCTTGACCCTCTTAAATTTTCCCAGTCCACTTTTTTTTCCTTCTTCTGTGCTTCAGAACTTCCTACCTTCTGTTGAACTGGCAATTAATCATAACAACTCTGTTGGCAAGCAATTGCTTGCTCTTTATAGAACACACCGTATGTCTCTTGCTCACAGTTCTCTGTAGTTTTTGGATATGTTAAAAATAAAGCTGGTTGCAAATAGCTGAGATTTTTAGCTAGAAGCTGCTTTTGGAGTTCTCTGTGTGATAGAAGCAGAGTATTTTGTGTGTTAAAAAAGATTATGCTGTTACAGGGAGAAGCATGAACAATACCTTTATAATTTCTTTATTCTTTATCAGTAAGAATAGATCCCATACAGACATAGAGTTTTGACTCAGATTTCCCTCAGATATTTCAGCAATGTCTCCCGTTTGAAATAGGACTGACTAAAAGCCTGGAGTCAGAGCAGAAGTGCTGCTCAAAATGGAGTTCAGCATGTGTTTTAATTGTGTGTTCAAATCCAAGAAAGGCTTCAGCCTGTGCTTAAATCCATGAACAATCAGGAAAGAATTTAGATACACTTTAAATGGAAGACTGAATGGCTTTCTGAACTGCAAAGGAAATAGAACAGATTCTGGTTGTCAAGCTTAGTGTAACCTTGTGCCCAAAATGTGATTTGTTTGGATTTTTTATTGGAGGTTGAGATGTCTTTGACCTAATGTAGCTCATGTGGTCGTTTGAGATCTGGGGCGTTACTGGTTTAAGCAATAGCATCACCATCTCTGCTTTGAATCATTTTAATAAATCAAAGATTTCTCTTGGGTCAGGCATTATCAGTGTCATGGCTCAACTGCAGTGGGCAGAGTAGATTGTTTTGAGGGCAACTGACCATTTATCTTCAATCATTTGTAATTGTTCTTCCTTTAACAACACAGGGCTATTTTGAAAGGAGTATTAATAATCATCTAAAATATATATTAGTATTTTTAGCTGAACAATCAGATAGAACACCTTTTTTAGATATGGAGGATAATTCAAAGTTTCTAACCTTTTTTTCTTCTTAACCAAAATCTATTGTTTCAGTGGAAAAATTTGCTCAGTTTTGAACTGAATACACAGAAGGATAAAATCCAGAGTCATGTGGCATAAATAGCAAACCATCCAGAAGAGTCCATGAGGAATTATTTTGCCAACATGATACTGATGGTTGTTTTTGTTTAAAACAAAACAACCCAGCCCCCAGACAAACCACAAAGTATTCTTATGTGCTACATTTCATCACACTAGCACGTTGACACACACAGAACCTCTGCAAGTCAGACTTGCCTAAGGCGCTTTTCTGAATTGCAGTTTTAGCAATATTCTGACATGCAGTACTGCACCTAGTGGTGTTTTGGGTGGCTTAATACTGTGCAGCAGCTGATTATTTTTGGCTCTGAGCAGTGCTGAGTCATAACAGAAATTATAAGAAATACAGGCACACATGAATATTGTGAGCATCACCCTTAGTCAGGATCAGAGTTGGGCACATCGAAAAGCAAGAAACAGCAGGGCCAAGGGCTTTCCCAGCTTTCTTCTCCCCCATCTGGGGAAATCAGCAGAAGCAGTAGTGGAACAAATCCTCAATCCTCAGTGATACAGCTGGATTTTTGAGCTTTACTTGGAGGTAGATACACATCAAAAGAGGAAAAAAAAAAAAGGTTGCATGCTGCAGGAGTCTGAGGAAATAGTGATTTCTTGTTACAATCCTGAACACATTCGTGGCAGGAGTAAAACACAGGTTTTTTCTTGGGCTTTACTTTCATTGCCTCAGATAGACATGTTTGGGTAGAGGATCTGGCTGACTTCCAGCTTCATGTTCTCCCCTTTTGGAAACCTTCTGTTAAGAAATCTCCCATGCTTAATCTTTGTAAACTGTACTCAACCCAGTTTGAACATTCTGAGAGGTCTGAAGGAACAGGACAAGGAACTGGTTTTGCAATAGTATTATTGCATTCTGTTTTCCCTCTTTGCTGTCTTGAATGTGAAGAAATTACACCCTCTTTTAAGTTAAAAACCATCAAAATACGCCACTGTGCTCCCATTTGAGTCACAAGATAGATATTTCAGTAGCATGTTTGGTTCAGGATTATATGAGTCAGTCCTTTGTCTCCTGAGGGTGCTGAGATGCTCTCAGCATGAAAAATCCCCACTCCACTTTGAGATGACAAAGTCTCCATCAGTGATTTTCTTGTGTAGCCTACTGGTATGGTTGTTTGAAAAGATGCAGGAATGTTAGTGGATGTACCACAGAGGAAAAAAATACTGAATTTCCCAGTTTTCTTGCTAATAAAAATAAGCTTACATTCCTGCCTTATATATGTTACCATCAAGTAGTGAAATAGTAGCATGTTCCCTACCTTTCTTGACTTATATCCCTTATGAATTTGTGAGTACTTTGAATAAAAAACCTGAAACAGGAGTATTGCCTCAGCCAGGAGGGTTTTAAATTTGCTTGTTTCTTCTTAATGCAGGGAGAAAGAAGATAGACCAGAGAGAACATTTTGTACCCATTCATCATCTGCTTGTCTAGTCTGGCTTTTTGATTTTTTGTTGAGATTTTCCTTAAGTTAGAGATAATTTCCAGGCAATTTCAAGGCCTCTTTTGAATATGTAAATATTTTGATGATTTAAAAGCTCAAAGGAGGGTAAAGGAGACAAAGAAACTTGTTTAAAACTAAAGGATCACCTCCTAAGGACCACTGAGACTATGAAGAGACTGGAGAATCTCTAATATCAAGAAAGACTGAGAGCTGGAACTGTTTAGTTTGGAGAGGAAAAAGCTCTAGGAGGAACTCATGGATGTGTGTAAATGCCTGTCAGGGGGGTGTAAAGAAGGCTGAGAGAAGCTTTTTCCATTGGTTCCCAGTGACAGCACAAGAGGCACAAACTGAAATACAGGTTTCTGAACCATCAGGACCCTCTGACCATCAGAAAGCACATTTTTACAGAATGTCCAGAGAGGCTGTAGAGTTCCTCTTAGACATGGCAGGCATCTGGACATGGTCATGGGCAAGCGGCTTTGGGTAGATCCTTCTTGAGCAGGGGGCCTGGACCTGGTGGCCTCCACAGGTCACTTCCAGCCTCAACTGTTCTTTGGGATTCTGTGCTTTGAGTTTACTCATGAAGCCTCTGAACTAAGCCCTGATGCCTACTGGAAAGGATTCTCAATCCATGATCTGAGGCTCCTCCACTAGGATTCACCCCAAAACACAATCTACCTTTTCCAGGATATCCCATTGTGCTCCCTCAGCATCTGCTCTTCAATAAATGGAAGATGACTGATCTAAAGTGCGGGTAACTATAGAAACACACATCCACCTGAAGTTTTGTTAAACTAATGTTAAAATGAACTAATGTTAAAATCAGGGCTCATTTCAGTTAGAAATCCCTACATGAAAGAACTTGCTTACCAGCAAAAGGTAATAAGGTAATAAGTTAAATAACTCAGACAATTAGACATGAAATGTACATTGTGAAGCTTTCTGCTCTCTGCTTCATAAGTAAAAAATATCAGAAATTCTTACATTTAATTGACATCATTGGATATAACAGTTATTTACAGTCTATAAAGAGAAAATGGGATTTGTATGGAATATGCACTTTAAGTGGATTCCAGGCAAAAATAGGTAGAAAGAAACAGCAGAGGAGGTGTTACTGGTGCATAAACAGAAAGAACAAACATAGGGGGTTTTCCCTCCTTTCTGAAGGAAGAAAACAAGTACAATGAAAAGAAGGATGTATCATACCATCTTATGACCAAGGGAGTGCAGAATAAAGCATCAGGAAAAAAGAGCTTAGAGACACAGGGTTAGCAATCACGTTAAATATGTAAATATTTGGATGTGTCCCGTACATTTTTTGGGCAATCACGCATAGTGTAACAGTGTGTTCAAAATTTATTCATCTTGCACTTGCATTTCACATTTTAAAAATTCATAAGCAAGAAGGTCTAATTTTTTTATCTCCCATAGTGGGAGATGAAATCCAGAGACTTAGAAAAGTCAGGAATCTCAGTAGGAAAGACGAAAAAGATAATTTGCCTGTAATCTTTAAAGTTAGAATTATTCACTAAAGCTTTTTTCTGAAGACAAGCATCTAGAACATTTCTGTTCCATTGGAAAAAATAAAATTGGTAGAATAATGGAAGTCTTTTAAGAAAATAAAAGGGAGGGTGTTGATGATATCCAGAAAAAAACCTGTAATTTTTAGTTGGATCTTGTGGTGTTTGGTAGGGTGTTTTAGTCCTGCTTTTTGTATTGCCTAAAGTCTGAAAAAGCTGTATCTTGAGATACAGGCTGAAAATATACCAGCTATTATAAAATCTCTCTTACGTCTTTCTGTGTGGGATTGGGGGATATGGGTCTGATTTGCATTTTGTGAAGTTTGGGTTTCTTAATGGCAGGAAAACATCTCAGCAGGTCTTTCATGTTGAGTGCAGAAGGATCCAGACTGAAGAATAAAGAATAAACCAGCTGGTTGACTGAACAGGGATTCACACACTGTATGAAGAGAACAAATGCTTTCAGGCTTGTGAGGAGCTAGGAACAATCACCGAAATACAAAGGCTGGAATGTGTTTGTGTGAGGAAGTCCTAGACAGGAATGTTGGCACAACTTTCCTATTCCAAGTGAATTTTTGTGAGACTGAGGTTGGGAGAATGGAATCTGACTCTGAGTTGGGGGGAGTTGGGGTATATATTTCCTCAGTGTAATAAATATCCAGGTCTGGAAGCTTACTTCTCATCAAATAGCTGTGTTTTTATATATGATTGAAAAAGTGTGCTAGTAAAACTTCTTTTCAAGTGTGCTGTTCTCCTATATTGATGTTGAATCAGTTAAAGAACAGAGCCTGAATAAGTGACTTGTTTTGTGATGCATAATTCAGATAAATGAATGACAATGCAGATCATTGTTATTAAGTGACCTGGGTTACCTACACAATTTTGTTCTATAACACAAGTGTAGTCAGCCTTGGAAATTATTGGTGTTCTGATTGGTCAAGCAGCAATTTGCATTTGATCATGAGGAAAAATTATTTTTGACAGTGACATAGGTAATGTAGTGTATATTTATTAGGTTAGAATAAGCTTAAATCCCATTTCTTTTCTTCCTAGGAAATTACTTAAATGGCTGCTGAAAACCAAGTCCCTGTTTAGTGCTTTTCATGAGTTGGGATGCTTTTCTGAAGCTGAACATGGCTATCTGTGTGCTGTCAGAATTACCAGGAGCTCATACTAAGGTCGTGAAAATCAGGGGAAATACCTGGAATATGCCAGAAACTTTGGAGGAGACTTCATTATACTCACGGTAAGGGCAGGGTCATATGCTCATAAGAAATAAGATAAATAGAAATGTCCTCATTTGATGAAATTGTAATGATAACTTGTGATTATTATGCATAGACTGAAACATTCTGCCTACTTTGTCTGCAGCTATGACTGGTTAAAATCTAGAAAGCAGTAATTATTTCAAAATATTGCCATTATTATCTGAATAATTTACATGAGTATGAATACTACAAAAATATTAATTGAATGATGTTCTGTGAGAAATGGCAACACTTTCAGAAAATAATAGTCATAGAATGCTATTGAAAAGATCTGCTTGAAATGCAATCACCAATGTCTTGTTCTACATGAATGTCTTCAGAGAGACGAAAGAATCTAATCTGTGTTCTTTCTTCATTGTGACTAAACTAACAGCTTTAAGTTGGCTTTGGACACATCATGCTAAACCTGATTAAATGTTTTTGAGAATAAAATTTTAGAAAACTTCACAGTACATGTATCTTTTAGGACACAAGAATAACTGAGAAATACTTGTAACTGTCTATATAGAAAATAATGGTTTGTCTGTCAGTATGCTCAGTCTTAGTGCTATTAATAATAATGTAAAGTTCTCATATGCTATTTTTCATCTGGAAATAAAAAATCGCCTTCGGAATTCATCTCAGCCGTGTGTCACAATACGACTCATGAAGTGATTAAAGCAAGGTCATCAGTTCAGAGAGACAACCCTTCTGTTCCAGGCTGATGCTCTAACCAAACCATCAATATTCATTTTGGGTGCACTAGGTCCATCAAGGAACACAGGGCACATCACAGCTGGTGATTAAGCAGTTTATTTCCAAGGAAGGGTTATTCAGAAACAAAACCAACAACTCCTCAAGTCTGAGTTTTAATATTTTAGGCAGGCCAAAAGAGCACACTGGCCATATCCATGAGCTCTCCAAAGATTTAATGTCTGTTACACAGTAAATGCTGCATAAAAGTGATACTCAAGCCATTATAAAGAGATGTTATATTGCCATAGCATATCTATATTTCAATTAAATTAAGGGACATAAACCTGTTTTATGTGTTTCAAAATAGTTTCAGCTTGCAACCTAGTAAATATTACTGCTCACTAGCTGGATGAGTTCATGCATCTCTAGAAGGCACAGTTAAACTCAATGCACAAAATACTTGTAGTAAAGCAAGTGAGACAGAGGATTTTATTCAATAGCATTGCAATTATTGACCTCAAGTGCTCTGATCAAGTTAGGCATCACACTTCAATAGAACAGTCAGTAGAAATACGTGTTATATGGAGTTATGGCTGTGTGGGAATGCTACATCCAGGGAAATGGAATAAATATCAGTGTACTTTCATAGTGTCTTGGCTTGATCTTAAGCAGCTGTGCAGGTTCTCTTTTTCCTATTTTCCCTAACATTTGTATTATATAAGTGATACTGTTTTAAGCTTTCGATAACATGCTATTTTGTTGTCTTTGAAATATGAAGGTTCACAAACAGAGCTAATGTCCTAGGTCAGTTCATTTAGGAATAAAAAGGAATAGAGAATAATCATTTATTTCTAAGTTAAAGAGAATGAGTTATACAGAATCCTTTTCTGTATCTGTATCACCAGCTCTTTCATTGTCAACAACAATTAACCTGAGTACACTCCTATTTATTATTATTTATTAGAAGCAAAATGAA
The DNA here is from genome assembly GCA_013397915.1 of Daphoenositta chrysoptera. NCBI lineage: Eukaryota > Metazoa > Chordata > Aves > Passeriformes > Daphoenositta > Daphoenositta chrysoptera. Next base: position 173,297 of record VZRO01008278.1, on the reverse strand, counting down.
CATTACAGCTCCAGGCTCTTAAAGAGTGGCTTACACACTAAACTCATTGCTTGGAAATAACCATATTAAAGTCTAATTTTGCCTTAATATTTAGTAAAGACAATGACATAAAGATAGTGAAGATGATGGAAATAGTGCCAAAGTGGATTTATTGCCACATATCTAGAGTTGGGGGAAAGATCAATAAATATTCTTTGTGCTAAATAGAAACACATGAATAGCTATGCATTTGTAATAGTAAGTTTTCTTTTAAGAGTTCTTTAGCACCAGAATTTCCATATGATTAAAAAATTGCCAATGTAGTAAATACACCTTTTAAGGAAGGATGGGGGGATGGAGGTTGTAGGCATCTGTAGCTCTGTTAACATGACCTTAATACCATGCAAAACTTTAGAAAAAAGAAATGACGATGTAGCAGATCTGACTACAATAATAAACATAGGGAATACACAGTATTCCTTTTTCAAAGGAAGAAGTACTCAACTAATTTAGGACCAAAGGAATGCAGATTAAAGTAGGCAAAACCCCTTAAAATAAAATCAAAACAGCTTTTTTCTTTTTCTCCCCCTGAGGCTTGGGTAGTGTAAATTGTATTAGTGCTTCTTTGTGGGTTTTGCACATTTAAATTGTTCCAGTTCTGAATTCTTACCAAATTATACAGATGAAATTTATTTCTAGTAATCAGTGATCTTACTACTTTTTACTTCAATATAAATTTTAGCTTGGAATGTGGATATAAGTAAAATGACCCATTTTAGCTGAACTGGAAGCCTTTGTATGTTTTCCAATGCATGTCTTTGCAAGATGGACTTACATCCTGATAAATAATCACCAGGTTGAAAAATTCTTTGGAACTTTTGCTTGTCTATAACTGATTCAGTATTTCACATATCTCTTGTTATGAGGATTTGCTTGAATTAGTTATCCTTGCCTGTTTTGTTCTGGGTATAGTGAGGAACTTTTTACATTCTCACAGTCATTGTCAGCAGTGCAGGAGGTTTGACATTAGGTGATAGCTTGGTGCTCTCAGTCATTATGAGGTTTCCATGCCACATCACTCTAATTAGGACTTCTGTGTTTAGAGACAAATTTTTCTCCCTGATCCTACATTTAAAAATCAATCTGACTGAATGTATCAGCAGTTTGAAACAAAGTAAGGCAAAAGTAGCTCCCTCCTATGAATTCTAGTTCTATGTAAAGAAGTCACCAGTAAAACACATAAGCCAATTTGTTGGGATTTTTTTTCCCCTCATCTTTATTCTGTATGGTTTGTCTGCACAGTTTATTTTTCTTACTGCTTCGGGAAGTATAATGCTGGATGTGAGGACACCATGTACAGCCAGTCTTTTAGAACATGTTTCAGAGAAATGTTCCACTGCAATTTCTGTTTTGTGTTTTTGAATGTTCAGTATTTTGCTGAAGCCCTATTTTCCCAGCTCACCCCCACAGGCCTAGAACAAAGTTCTCACTTCTAATGAAAAGGTGAAATCACAGAAGAGAAAAAAGTTTATGACCAGAGCCTTGTTCTTACAGGCTGGTAGGCTATTTTAATCATCAGCCAAAGCACAGAAGCCCCTGCTTGTTACTGAAACCTTCTTCACCTTTGGGAGCAATGTTCTGTGACATTAAGGAACTTTATAACAAAATAATACCACCTAATGAGCTACAAGATAACAGACATTTAAGATGAAGGCTAATATTGAAAGAGACTGGAGTTCTTTGTCTCGTCTTCCTCTTGTTTGCCAGGTGAGCACTAGATTATGCCTGTCTGCTCCTCCCTGAGGAACCAGCAACGTGCAGCTCTGCCACAGCAGTTGTGACTCAGTGTCTGTCACACCATTTTCCCAGGGAGAATAAATTTGCTTGATTTTATTTTAACCAAAGGTGGCACACATTATCCTCTGCTGGGATAAACAAATGTTTTCCACCCCTTCCCTTCCTTTATTCGCTTGTTCATGGAAACGTGTGTGCATGTGTATGTGTACAGCCAAACGTACCACAGCATCTCATCATTCATCCCATCATTGTCTCCTTGGGAATGCTGCAGTAATAATATTTAATTAGTTTTGGTTTAAAACTTAGAACTAGCCTGAAACTGGACTTTAGTACATAAGGAGTTCATTTCACAAAGGGATGACTCATTTAACAAACACATGGGTCCACTAATGACACGACAGGGAGCAGTAGGGACATTTTGTAGGTCAGGAGAAGAGGCTAAAGTTTAGCCTTTAAACTATGGGCAAGGAGGTTTAATGTGTTTTCTCTTTGTGTCAGTACAATCTTCTTGACTAAGATGTGCCACTTATTTTTATGGCCAAATAAGTTTAGATTCATGACACAAGTCTCAAATTTACATACACATACTGAAGAATCATTTACAAAAAGAGCATGAAATGAAGTAATTTACAAGTTCAAACCCAGCACTTTCAAATCTCAATCCTTTGTCTGCTCTTCATTAAATAACTTTCCCCTAAAGTCCTTTCACACACTGTTGCAGCCATTTAGCTTTGATCACAACACTTTTTCAGAGGGGAGCGGTCTGGCCCATACCAATTTGACTACCTTGGATTGAGATGAGGGTTTAGGATGTCTCAGTTGTCAAATCTTATACAACTCATGTCCAGGCACCTTCATCCCCAACTACCCCACCCAGTTCTGCATTTTTCTTGGGTTTGCAAAGGCAAAGGTAGCTTGGGTGAGTCTGAAGAGGGTTACTTCGGAGCTAAAAACCTTTCTCTGAGTGTTCCTTTGCTCTTTTGTCAGAGCAGTACATTTCTATACCATAAAATATGTTTTAATGGGTAAAAAATTCCTTTGTACATGTTTTATTAGTGCCAGATATATAATAAAGGTCCCCAAATTATATCACTTCCCTTGATCAACATTCAGATAATTTAGACAAAAAGTATTCTTTTCATTCTGTCACATTTTTGAAGCAGGAGGGAAGGATTTAAACAAGATGTTCTCTGTCTTTTTTAATGGGAAATTATAAAGACACTAGGTAATTTATAGCAAGATAACTTTATTCTGTGGAAGCATCTTAAAGGGAAGCTCCATCACCCTTCTCTGATTGGGAACACATACCCTTGTAGTAATTACTCCATTCAAAAAATGACTCAGTGGAGTACATTATTCTTACTTATAGAATAACTTCCATAAGGCATTTTGTAAAAAAAAAATCAAAAAAATCCCGAGGTTATACTATGGAAAAGTGATACATTTTGCAACCTGAGTGTAAAGTACAAGAATGAGCATTTGTGAGGCAGAAGCTGCAGAGCGGGTAGGAAATGCAGGGACATAAACAAAAATCCTACTGTTTACTATGAGTTTGCCTTCCGCTCCAGAGCGTATGTAAAAATAGAAAGTGAAGTATGGTAGGACAGGTGTATAATCTCTTGGACAAGCTCTGTAGATTGTGTTTTATTTTTGTGTCAGAGTGTCAGTAGTTCCCATCACTTGCACTTCTGCCCCTTTGCTCCCACTGCAAGTTCTGTTGTCTAGAGAGGCTCTGAATGTTGGGTTCAATGCCTGTAGCAAGCACAGCCAAGGGGTACTTGATTTTCCTTTTGTTGCTGTGTGTTCATTTCCCTCTCATTTAATTGTGTCAGAATCCTTCGATCCAGGTAAATGGAGATCATCAGGAGAGAGATAGCAAATAAATAAAGAAAATAAACCCCTCCTCACAATCAGGGAATATTTCTGGGTAGTCTGGTTAAAGAAAAACTTTGCAAGAATCCAGTGCTTGTTTCTGTGAATGCACTTTTAGCTTTTTTCTTTTTTTTTTCCCCCAAGGAATATAGAACATTTTCTCTTATTTTCATAAGGTGAAATTAATAAATAAACTGTGTTATCTTTATTCATGGTGACAGCATTGACAACCAAATTGCTAAAATATTGTTGTCTTCCTCTGCCAAAAAGGAGTAAAAGGCTCCATTATGTCTTCCTCCATTTGTACTTTATTGGTAAATCATGACATTTAGGATCAGCATATTAATTCAAAATACAAGCTGGTGGCAAGGAAAACTTTTGAAGATAGGTTTCTTTTCCCACATTTTGACTTACCATTGTGTATTAACTCTTGGCCTTACTGGAGGGTATTTCTATATAGGTCTGTCAATAACAAAACCAAAACTTAGTTTTAGGCCCTTCATTGCTTTGACATTTCAGTGCTAACTTGAAGCTAGCTGTAGTGCAAATATCAAAAAATCCTCATTAAGTTTTATTAATTATATCATAGGTAACTTTATTTGACACTTAATTAATTTAATATCACACAAGCAGGAAATACAGTTATACTTCCTAACACATCAACTTAATAATGAAAGTTATATAACATGCATTTAAAGGGTATTTTAAAAAAAGCTGGGCTAACTTGCAAGTAACAGTGAAAAATTATTAACTGGTGAAGTGATGTCAATGTGAAACTGAAAGAGTTGGACAAGTCATGAGACTGCTACTGAAATAAGGAATTTTCATGGCTATTATTCTGATCTGTAAGATTTCACTATTTAATGCGGATTTGGTTTTTAAATTTTCTATGCTCTTCGTCTTAATAAAGAGCAGTTTTCTTTGGTCAGAGTAATCATATGGATATACTTTAAAAGCACCATTTTCCCTGTTTTTCCAATGGGTATATGAACAGGAGGTTCAGTGAATGTAGACGTAAACAGGCAAAACATATTTTTGTCTGTAAATCTGTACATTCCTACGAAGACATAACTGGGATCAAACTAGAATTCCTCTTTTCAGCTAGCAGAACAGAACATATCACTTCTAGGTATATAAGGTAAGATCTCAAATATTCCCACAGTGGAGAGTTTAAAGAATCTTTGGTTTTCTCAGGAACAATGTATCTGCTAAGTTATTAAAAGTGAAATGAGAGTTCAAACCTTACAGGTATTCATATCGGTGAAGTAGCATAACCATCGGAGCCTCACATCAAAAATTCTCTCCAGGAAATCTCAGTGGAATGACAACTCCTACTTTCAGTGGAGCCAAGAGAAGCAAAATATTTACTTTTTATATCACGTGTCTTTAAACTGCACTCCTTTAAAATTCCTTGCTTCCTGCAACAGAGGAAACAAAAGGGACACATAATAGACTTCTTTTTGCACGTGGAACAAAGCTGGATGGTACTTTTATCCTTAGCTTCTTTGTTGCTCCCCAAATCTATCCCTCTTTGAATAATCTGCCACTACTCTGTGCCAGCAGGAGCTTTAGAAGAAGGCCATCTGCACTGCTTGCTATGTAAGTGGACAGATTCCCTTAATTCCTGATGTACTGGAATGGCTCTGTGTCCAGAATGGGATTTCTGGCCATCATGTTTTGGGGATGGGGTAGGAGCAAAGATCTCATGGACCTTGGTAGTGCTGCTGAGTGAGAAATGGCCATTTGCTCCCAGAACTGCAGAGCTGGGTACAGCTCACACCCAGCCTACCCTTCAAAGGTTAATGCAAAGTCTGCTATCGTTTTGTGTAAGCACTGACAAGTAAATGGGAGATTTTGAGGAAGATTTTCACAGTAATGTTTTAAGTGGATCACTGATGCTCTGTGGTTCACTGCAGACAATAGGAAACTTTCAGCTGCAGCAAAGGATCATCAGTTGTTTATATAGTGGCAGCATTCAAGAGGATCCTGTTATGCTATGCAAGGATGGAAAAGAGACAATTCTTGCCTGGAATGTGTTTCCACTGCAATAAATCATACTCCATCCTGAGTTATATCTCTGCTGTACGCCAAGAGAAATGGTTGTTTGGTTTAATTTAGACACCATGCAGAGTTTTCTTCGGTTTAATTCACTCCTCCAAAATATGAACTCTCTTAAGTATTTTCTGGACACACATCTTCCTGTTCCCCCCCCTGAAATTAATCTTGTGTCTTTACTGCAAGCCCTGTTTTTGGAAAGACTGTTGGAGTATTCCACATGAAACAGAGAGGAGATCGTCTTCCCATACCCCTTCTATTCAAGGAGAAAATCACATCAGTTAAAAGTTCTACCTCTTCTGGTGAGCTCATTGAACTGTCTTTTCCTCCTGCCCTCTGTGTAGCAGGTGAGCTGCAGATTGGGCGGGGACCGTTCCCCCAGGAAGAAAGTGTGTTTAAATATTATATATTTTTGACGGACTCTTGTCTGATTGATTATACTTAATCGGCATGTCATCTGTTTTTCTCATCCTGAGTCTTTGTTACATAATTGCCATTTTAAAAAGACAAGAGTGATTTTAGTAATTTCCTCAGACAAGTCCTGAAAGCCTCTCTGAAGATACAGATACTTATTAATCTGAGTGACAGAGGGGAAGCATCAGATATTGAAGCTTATCTGTGTCCTCTTTTGAGGTATATACAGCTTACTTCATTGTCGTAATTTAAAAATAGTGAGTTCTTCTTCTTGTCTCATTAAGAAATGATAAAACCAGGTAGTGTGCTTTTGGGACCTGTTACCAGAATAGTTTTGGCCTTTTCACAAGGTTCTCTTCAGAGCTGAGCAGGAATTGCATGGGTTGCAATGTCTTTACAGCTCTCTCTAAGACAGGTGGATCATAGGCAGTGCTAAAGCCATATACAGGAAGGAGTCTGTCATCAGAAACACAGGACACAAAATTTTTAAGGAAACATGTAGGATGGGGGGTCCTTAATTAGATTTTAAGTGCAGAGTTTGACACCTTACTTTAAGTATTATGTCCAACAAGGAGAGAAATCCAGGTCACTGCCAACATAGGCTTGTTCTGCGCTGGGGTACTTTTACAGAACATTCCCACTATTGCAGCTCCACTGACATTAGTGGTAGGACGAGCTGCAACATTCACAGCTCTCCAGAACCAGCAGCTGTTTCAGCACTGTGCTAATTAGATTGGCACTGAGCTGGTTTCATAGACATGATGCTGCTGACAGCTGCTGGGGTGCCATCTACACTAGGGCTGCCAGCACTGATGAAGCTGTAGTAGTGTTGTGAGCTGTGGCAATTATTTGTAAGTAAAACTGAGATATGTGGGCTGAAGTTACAGTATGTGTATGGATGCATATATGTGATTTAATTTATTCCCTGTTTTCCCCCAGCATCCTACTCACGTGTATATGCTTTGCTGATCATTTGTGAAAAACTGAAAATCTCATGACTCATGCATCTTCTGGCTTGATGGATACAGAGTGGAGGCAGCAAGAAGGTTTCATATTTGGGATCAAGGATGGGAAGTACAATGAGCCTGGGTGAGAATAAAGCAGGGATAATAATCATCTCAATGTGCATTGTGCTAGTGGTCATGAGCTGTGTATTGATTGTCAAAGGACTTTAAAAGGCTTTCAGTGCCCAACACGAATCGGTTGTGGTGGTCTCATCCACATGTATCTGTGTGTGGTACCTGATTGCCTTATCAAATCAAGATCTGTTGGCATGAACAAAGCATATTTCTAATGGAGTATAATTTATAAAGAGGAAGGAAGAGAAGGGTGTCAGTACATGTGAATGTGTCAGATCATTCATTTTTCCTACAATGTTTTGTCATTTCTCTTAAAATTTTAACAGAGGTAGAAACACTTTATTGAAATTACAGATCTATTCTTTATTTCAATTTTTCTCACTCTTTTACTCAAAGCATCATAGTATTTGACATTTTTTTTCCTTTATTGGAAATAAGCACTGCTTGGCTTGGCACAGGTGTGAGATTACCTAATAAACACTGAAAAGGATAGGTAATTAAAAGGATACTGTTGGCCAAAGAAAGAAGACCATTGTCTTTCATCCGAGTCCCTTTCTAAAGCAATTTCCTTTGAACCAACTAGAATGAGATTTTTCACAAGCAGCTCTTGGACCTCATAGTGAAATCATTTTGAGATAAATTTTTTCTCTGCATGCAAAACCATGTAAACAAATGAGAACAAAATTTTAGAGAGAGGCTTTTTAAACCATCCTGTACTCCGAAGAATAGTTTGAGGGAGAGTCCAGATACTTTTCTTCATTTATGGATGTCAGCAACATGACTTTTTTAAAATTGTATGAAGTGACAAGACATGTCAAACCCTTCCCGTCTCACCCCCAGTTTATTTTAGTATGAATTTTAGCATTTAGTTTAGCAAAACTAGTAGGGTTCCCTCTGCTCCAATGCCTATACCTGTACAAAGGCCCAAAATCAATGCCCAGCTCCTTTTCCAGAGAAATGCTCACACACTCAAGAAAATGAAATAGTCATTTGCAGCTAAATTGCCTGTGGCAGACATTCAGAAGAACTCTACTGGTTGCCTGATAAATCACCCACCCAGCCATGTGAATGCTTGGTTCTAACCACTCTTTTACACAACCCCACACTCACACACAGTTTAGCTTAAAAAATCTTCTAGTCCACATAGAATAAATTTTGCTGAATATGAAAGAAAATTCTGGCCTGTTTGAAACGTTCTGTGTAAAATATCTATGAGCCCATTTGTCTTTTTTTAAATAAAAATTCTCCATTTTTTTTTTTTAGGAAAGTTAATTGGTTTGAAAAATATAATATCTATGTCAAATGTAGATTCACTGTGTTGATTACTTCGTGGTATTTAAAGCACAAAATAGAAATAAGAGTGTGTATTAAAGAATTTATTCTGGATTCATTAGAAGGGAGTACATGCAAAGCAAGTTTACTCCTCCATTTTTTGTGTATCTTAGTATGTATTATTTGTTCTGGGGCATGATAAAAGCAGGTGTGAACTCCAGGCATGCATGACCATAAGAAAATTGTAATGAAAGATCTACCAAAAAGCAATCTACCAGGTGACAAACATATTTATTAGAAATCAATACAAATATTTTGTTAGGTGAGGCCATGCTTTAGCTCTGTTGTTTTGTGTAGTAATTTCTAGTCCTTAAGCATCTGTAGCACTTCGTAGTTAAAAGAAAAATGCTTTTGTGAAGTGGGCATGATAGAGCTACCTGTCACATGTTATTCTTTGTCTTTTCCATGTTCTTGTAAACATAATCCTCACATAAATGTAATATTTATATTCACAACTAATCAATAAATATTCATGGCTGCCCTATGTCGGTGGAAAAAATTGAAACTCTTCCTCAACTTCAATAGTGAGATTTTTCTAGAATTAGTGAATTTAAACTAGGGTTTCCTATGGTTTGATAAAGAATAAAATTTTACAAATTTTTACAAATTGGACAACCTAAATTCTCTCATCCTTTACTCATTGTGGGTGATATTTTGAATGTGAAAATAATTGAAGGTTTCTGTAACCGGTGGCTGTTCAATGATTTCACAGTATACTTCTAACCCCTGTTGGCTTGTATTATTCTTGGTCCTTTTCATCACCTGTTAGTTCATATTCTTTTCCCAAGGGATTCCATCATTTTATTCCTACAGAACGGTGTAGCTTGCAGCTGTGACATTAAAAACTCTTTTTACAGAGTAGGATCAGACCCACAGGAGCAGAAGATCAGTACTCTTGGTAGCAGACCTTTTTTCCACAGACAGGGGAGGGTTCAAGTCTGACACTGCAGAGGGTTATTTCCTGATTTCTAGCTCCTAGACCTTATAGCCCAGAGAAGCACAGACAGCAGAAGACCTGAAGTCAGCCACTTGACAAGGGCCCTCAGCAAGCATTGCTTAGAAGGTGCTCCACAGATAAGAGGGACCAAGGCACGGTGAAACCACTTCAGGGATCAGAAATATGACCATTTTTCCTCATCCATCTCCATTCCCCTTTCCATTCATCATTTCTGACTTGGCCTAGGTTTGCTACAGAATTCACAGTCATAGCATTGAGGAAGTAAAGAAAAGAAATCTGAAAATAATCCTTCAAACAATGTTTTCAAACCTCACTGAAAAATAAACTTGTGAGACATTTCTAATTAGAAACAGAAGCAGAAATCATACACCAAGAGGCAACATGGGATAAAATTTTAACCAAAAATTCATCACCGTTTTAAAAATCCAAGTTTTTAATTCAAGGTAGAGAATAATAAACAGTGATTTAGTCTGATTAGTCTCAGACAGACAATATAATTTTGCTTTCTTTCTTACAATACAAAAAGAACTGTTGAAAAAAATACAGCATTAAAAAAAAGGTTCTTTCATCAGGTACTGAAATTGTCATGTAGCTGTCATCAACACTAATTTGCAATATTGCATGTAAACAAATTAGCAATGGACTTATGTTTAAGACCAGTGAGAAGGAATGGTAAGTGTAATGTTAAGTACAATTAAATGGGTCAATGAGCTACTTTGGGTAGTAGTTTAATTTAGTTTCTTAAACTGAAACAATTTTGTAGGATTTGAAATGAATTGAACTCAGTACTAAAGTGAAATTGGCAAGCATGAGAAAGCAGAAATGGAAAAGTAATTTTTACAGTAATGTGGGACCTGCGAGTGTAATCTACTTTTGCTGATATGCAGTACAAAGTTAAGAGTGTCTTTTAGCTGGAGAATGTATTTTCAACTGGCTGCTACCAGCAGTAAGGAATAATGATGATCTCAAATGAAGAAGAAGGTGTCTGGCAGGTGTCTGTACTTCTGTAGGAGCTGCTGGAAGCCAGGTGGGAGACTCATGGAAAATGGCTTTTAATATAGTGAATAACTCCTGTTGCCTCTTCCAGAGGCATCCAATGCCTCTCCTCTCTTGAAATTCTAGAAATACAAATATATTTTATCCATAGTTTTTTGGGGTTTTGGGTTTTTTTCTTTTTTTTTTAACAGAGGCAAGACTAAAGTGCAAGTTAAGTTTTCTCTTAAAAAAAACACAAAAAAAACAACCAATGTCTGAAGATAGGTTTAAAAGGCTTTCAGTTTTACCCAAACTGACCTCTAGCCAAACATCTGCAAGAGCAGTAAGTCTTACTTCCACCATATGGTATATAAAGTGTCTGTATGTCTGGACACAAACTGACAAATTAATTGCTACGTGCATTAAGTGTGACTGCAAGTCTCTCTGCAGAGATAACACTCCTGTTATCCTTCAGCAGCATACCAGATTTGATGCGTAATCTTTCCCCTGACATATTAAAATTCTGACCTCTAGCTAGGCAGTCCTGCAGGTGGTGCTGTGGGAAATGTTTGCAGTTCAGAGACAGGGCTGGATCAGGAGTGCAGGAGAACAGATTCATTCCTCTTCAGCTTTTTCCAGAACAGAAATATTTAGGTAATTTCTTTCAAAAACTTCAAAGCACACTATACTCACCTCTATGGAGCACTCAGCCAAGGATCAACACAGTATACAAGGGATGCAAAGTGCCTTTTTCACCTGGTGGAGCTTTTAACCAACTTTCCTATACTGTGAATGACTAATATTTGTATTTCAGCCCCTGTAATTAGGCTTTAGCTTCCAGTAATAAGAACCCAAGGGACTAGAAAAGCAAGGGAAAAGAATAGCCTGAAAAAAAGTGAAGAGAATAAAAATGCATTCACAGAAAAATTAATGGATGTTAACAGTAGAATTTTACTACCCAAAGGCAAAAGGAAGTTTTCTGCAAATGTAAAGTAATATGTGACCTGGCTTTGAGTTTTTGCTTGTTTGTTTTGGGTTTGAATTTTTTTTTTTTGTTTGTGTTTTGATTTTTTTTTTTTTTTTTTTTTTTGGAAGTGTAAAGCTGTTTACATCAAACTGATACAGTGATACCCTTTTTCTGAGCTGGCAGCTGGTTGGTGAAGTTTGATGGCCTTCATTTTGTATCAGCAGCAAAACTGTGTTGTAGTTCACAAACCAGAATGGTCACAGAGATTTGCATGAAACTTCAGTGGTCAGTAAGATTAGTACTCGAGCACTTTTGGTAGGTTTTAATCTGTAGGAAATTTTTCAAATCTATGCCAAAATGTCATGTTTTTAATGTTGTTTAAAATTGTTATGATTATAAGAGAGGAAAAATACTTTAGAAATCCACATATGTCTACTTATATTCATGTGTAGAAATATGCTATCTTATACTATCCACTAGATGGACTCAGGAATAGTGTTCAGAATCCAAGCTCAGGCTCCTGGTAAGGAGGAATATCTGCTGAGAAGCAGTTGCTGGAGTCTGGCACACAGCAGCAGAGCTGGGGAAAGGAGCTTCTGCACTTACACCTTCTGTCAGGGCACTCGGGGCAAGGTCTGACAATGATCTGGTAGGAGAGAAGTTCTGCTTGGCTCCCAGTGCTCTCGCTATGATGGTGTTGAAAAGACAGGATTATATCCAGCCAAGAATCTTGCAGATTTCTGAATACAGAAAACATTATATAAGTGCTTGAGGTAATTTGAATGAGACACCTCATAGGTGCTCAGAGTGCATGTAAGGCTGCCATATGGCCAAAAAAGTGGGAAAGGCATGTGCTGAAACGTACCAATAATTAGCTTTAGCAGACAATTGAATATTCCACTTCAAATGACAGGCTTATTCACAATCATTGTCTCCAATTACTTACTTCTTTTTCCAATCACGAGCTAAATTATTATTGCTCTTTGTGTTGGTTTGTTTCCTTATCATAACCAGCTGCTTTTCACTTTAGTTGCTCTATTTGTTAAATGATGCAATACTTTCTCAACCCATAAAATGTGAACAGTGAGCAAAGGCATCAGCAGTACTCATTTCATTGAAATAATTATTTTCAAATCACCTGGAACATCCAGCAGTATTTATGCCTACAGTAAGGAATGGAAATGACCTCCAGAGAACATGCTCGTGTTTCCAGCTAGCACAGGCTGTCAGAGTAGCACTGCATATCTCCTAACTCTGTTCAGATATCAGAAACAAGCCAAGGGATAGTCAAAAGAGAAAATGGAAAAAGACATCAGCAAAGCTTGGTGACTAATACCCTCTCTTATTCCACCTTCCTTCTGTTCTGTGCAAGCTGAAGCAGTATTTTAGCAGCTGTAATGACACTGTGGCTTGACAAAGGTCCTGGGATCCTTCACCACAGGACTGATTGCAGACAATACAATGGCTCTATCTGATGCTTGATAAAATAGTCAATGAAGTCAGTGGGTAAGATGTCCCAGTAGTAACAAGACAATACATCTCAGAAAGCAGAAGTGCTTAGTCCTGTGAAAGTAAAGTAAACTTAATGGAAATAAATAATGCATGCTGCAAAGGAAAATAGACACGTGCTCCTACAACAGCCATTCAATCCCCAGAGCTGGCTTTAATAATAAATCACCCAAATGCTCCAATACTCTTTGGGGAGAGGATTACACTTAATAAAGTTTTTCTTTCAAATACCAGTACAACACCAAGTCAATCTTTTTTCTTTGCTTCAAATATGTAGTTGTTTATTGATGTGTCTGTCCATAGTTATTTTTATACAAATATAAAGGAATACAGGACTAAATTGATGGTATAATATGTGCTATATGAGTACAAATGGCCAGACTGGTAGAGGCATAGAACTACAAGGAACTTCATAGGGTCACCTAGTCCAGTAAAATAATATCTCCCCTATATCATCTGTGATGGATTTTCCATTCTTGCTGTTAATGGATGTCCTTTCCTTAGAAACTGCCAAAGACAGTGATTTGGGACTTCCACAAGCAGTATCTGACAGTAGTTCATTATCTCTATCAGTGAGGGCTGATATGTTTTTTTAATCAAAAGGCCCTTCCTGTGTCCTATTTTCTGTATCCTGTGTCTTAGTCTTTCGTCTAATCAACACTCATTTCTTGTCTGTGTCTGCTGTGGACATAAAGACTAAGATTATTTCCTTCTTCATTCCAGTATATTTCTGTGTCATTGAAAGTATTACCATGTTCCCCTTTTCCCCTCCTTTCCTCCATTCTAAACAACCCTGAATCGAATGATCATGACAGGTCTTGAGGAAGAAATCTTATATTTCAATCTAAGCCTAATATTACTAGATACATCAAGTGGATTTGAGAGGCCAACTTCATTAGATTTTGAAATGAAATTTGGATTCACTGTTCCTTGCAGCCGTGGATGACTGATCACTCTCCACATCCAATCAGCCTGTTACTGTGGCCTTCTGTGGGATTTTTGCTGCAGTGATGATAAAATATAGTAAAGAAACAAAGACATGCTTGAAATACCACAAAAGAAAGCAAGAGGTTTGGGGAGGGATTGTGTGTTCTCTGTGGCCTTTCAAATGTGAAGAATCAGTAGTGAGAAGACATCTCTGAGGCAAAGTTGCTGATTGAGTAAGGAGGATCAATGTCACAATGTCACAATGTTTTAGCTGGCTCAGCTGAAGGTTTGAGAAAAAAGGCTCTTTTGCAACTCATCCAGCCACACATTCCTAACATACCTCTGCAAATAGGTGAAATCGCTGTCTTGGGAAGGTGTTCAATATATTGCATGGTCTTGAGAGAGAAATCTTTGTTTTCTCAGTACTTCCATGCAAATAAAGCTGAGTTTTACCAGATATGCACTAATGATATCAAGTCTTAAACACGTCTTGGAAGAGTTCTGATTCACATTGCTAAGCCATTGCTGCTTCACCTTTCCAAGATCCAGTTTAAAAGTGATGATGTAAAAACCCCATCACTTGATGCAGAATGTTCACAGCTGCAGTTGTTGCAGTGCGTTATGGCCGCTTCCATGGCCAGAATTGGCCACTGCCATGTCCCCCCTTTTTCCCCTGTGTTTGGTTTCTCCCTCAGGAGAGATCTCTCCCCTCCCATGATATTCCTGATTGGTTTGTACCCTTGCCCGCCTGAATTCAAACCCCACGTCCCTGCATCATTGGCTGTATCATATTCTCCCCTCCCACTCTGTAAGGGATAAAATACCTGGGTAACCGCCCCTCGGGGCTTCTCTGCATGATCTTGGTGCCCCAATAAACCCTGTACCATGCGAAGCCCCTTCACCTCCTTCCTGCCTTCCAGCGTGCCCATACCACTGGTGGGTCTGGTGAACCCGAACTGGGACATCACTGACCCTCCCGCACCCGCGAGCAGCCTCCACCATCCTTTCCCGTCCAGGCGGGTGCTGGCACTGGCGAACAGAGCTAGCCGGGCAGCCAGTGTCTCAGCAGCAGTCCCCTTGAGTAGAGTAATAACCTGTCACAGTAGTAACCTGTGTAAGGGAGTTTCTTGTCTGTGGTAGGCTTTCTTTGTGCTGTTCACCAAAATTAATAATCCACGGGTTAACACCCCTCTGTGAAACTCAGAGACAGGCCAAATGCAACTGTAATTTTGAGTACCTTCCTAATTTCTCTCATTAGCCATTTTCTATTAGTAGTGCTGATGATCTGAAGTTACAAACAGGCTTTTTTTCTTAATGAAAACTACAAAACTGAAGTAGGTTGCACGATTATGTACTTATATGATGCTAAAGGCATTGGCATTGCTGGGAAACACACAAATTATTAAAAAATCTGTGATAAAACTGCAAGAGAGGGCAACATTCTGAATATAGCACTATTCCCAGCTCACACCTTCACTGTCTGATGCTTTCAAGTCTGCCCTTGAATGACAAGAAATCAGTGAGCACTAAGGAGTGCCAGTAGCTGTAGTTCACTGTATTCATATCATTAAAGAATACATCAGCTGTGACAATTTAGCAACTGTAAGAAAACCTGATCACATTTGCATCTCTGGAATTCCTGTAGTTTTAAAGAAACGAGGTAAGTGAATGTCTGTGCTCTGTCCTAAACCATTGCTGATGCAAACTGACTGGGCCCTGAGATATTCACATTATGATGAATTAATAATAACAGGATGCTAAACTGGCATTGCATTTTCTTAATTTTTAACTCCTGCAGAAGTGATTATTAAATATTCCTCATTACTTTTGAAAAATCTAAAGGCATTTCTCTTGCCCAGCATTCTGCTTCTTTCTCTCATCTGAAACTGAATTTGGCTATACAAGTATCTAGTCATACATACAAGGATATTGGTTTTACTCCTTCAGAATAGAAGAAATCCTAAAATTGATGCCCCTGAGTGAGCTGCTGTTGAATGCATTAAGCTGTTCTGCATGCTTGTATTGATGCTTCACTCACTAGTCGATGCAGAGCACTGAAACCCCTTGTGTATATATCATCCCAGTAAGAGAAAAAAAAAAAAAAGAAGAAAAAAGCACACAAAACTCACAATCAATTGCTTGCTCTGCTTCGTTCAGTCCTACAAACCTGTAATAAATTCTTATTATTGTGCTGAATGAGCTATTTCCTTTAGACAGTAAAATAAAAATCAATGATCCAAATAAGGCAACTGATAAAATATTCACCTCATATAACCTGAAAATAATTGTCATGGCCTTAGAAATACCATGTGAATTCTGAAGGATTCCTATGCATTGCTTCTATCTCAAGACTGTGAATTTCCAAAATCAAACCATCTGTGATATAATCAGACATTCTTAGTGAAGGATATTGGTTAATCAAGCCATATCCAATGAAAAGAGATACTGCTATTTATATTTTGCTGAATGCAAATTTTTGGGTGAATCAAAATTTGTCCGTGTGAAACTCTGCAGAGTTTAGGGTAGAAAACGACACAAAATCCAAGTGTTCTTTGATGTGTATCATGGAAAAGAACCTTATTCTTTTAGTGCACTTGAACGAAAGTGGGTGCTTGAGCTAGTGACCTATGGAGTTATGAGTTACTGGAGTTTCCAGAGGATGAGTCAATCCACTCAAGTGTCATTTAGCTGTCACTGACTATATGGCAGACAAGGCTCTATTTCAGTTTCATGTCTTAACTGAATAAAGCTGGCTGTGTGAATATCCTGGTCAGACATTTGAAGCTGGACACAATTTATATTTACTCATGTTCTCCTGTAAACAGAAACATCATTTTTATATAGTGCATATGTGTATTACTAAATATGTGTCTGGAAAGAGATGTGAGAAAGCTGTGGAGGAGCATTTAATTACTTGCAATATTTAGTGTTTAAATTGTATCGAAGTGTCCATTGTAACAGTTTGCTCAGGCATTTTGCTCTGTCAGGCAAACTGATAAAGTCGCTCATGTTTCTTCATCAATTGAAAAGGAAATTATTTTCTTGTGAGCTGATGAAGAATTAAGGGACTTTCGCTATTCTTTTTTGCCCTCTGTATACTGAATCTGTGATTTCTCTTTATGATTACTTCAGTCTGACAATCTTATTACAGTTTGGCTGGAAACTTCTCTCCAATTGGACTAAAAAAGGCCTTTTGACAGCACCAACAGAGCTACGAATTAGAGTAGAGGAGTCAGCCAACAGGCAAGGCCCCTTTTTCTTACACGGCCAAGTAGTTTCTTGAATAAAAAGGTAGAGAAAAAGCTCTTATTTTCTCATGTTACTCCCTGCACAGTTTTCTTTAAAGAGCAGTTTCTTTCCACACTGACTAGACCTTCATCCTATGGCACTTGGGGCTGTCGGATCTTTTAAAAAAGGATGTTTATGTTTTTATGCAAGACCTATTGTCACTAATTTAAACAACAGAATATCTCATGTCTCTTAGACAAAGTACAGCTGCTCATTTCTGTTTCAGTCAATCAGGCACAATAAAACCTTGTAAGCTGAAATAAGTATCTTAACAACTGTTTGGGGAGGTTTTAATACCATTCAGGATATTGATTTTCACTAATACGTCTATTTTATATGTTTCTTTCCTATTCTGCAATGAATGTTTCAGGATGGACTACATTCAACTGAGGCAACTGAATAACTTAATCTTCATTTTTCAGATAGAGAAGTGTGTAATGAACTAGCTGTGGATTTTTATGGTACAAATGTAAAACAAAATTTAAAATCCTTTAAATTTTCCAAGAAGCTGTATGTCCTGGGTTGCAGTGTATTCTATTACCATCTACATGAACTGTTGACACCAGGTGGGTGGTGTTGCTTGCCTCCACCCTCTGGACTATCGTCTGTTAATGGGTTTTGCCACATGACTCATACATAACCCATTCCGGACAATATTGTGTTAATGGCCTCACCACATGACTGACAAAATTACATCGTCCCATTGTGAGATGCTCCGCCCAGAGGGAGGAGACAAGCATTCCATCCTGGATATAAGGTGAGATTGCAAACACCACAGGCAGCCCTGTCTACTGGCTTCCCAGAGGACAAGAGCTACTGCTGGACCTTCAGCTGGAGACCAGACTGCTGAATCACCACTTCAACTGAGCTACTACGTTTGGACTGCTACCACCACCCCAACAGGGTGTCAGGTTGTATCTGACTTTGTCAGTGCATTTTCCTTGTATTATTTCACTTATTTTTAATTTTTTCCTATTGAATTTTATTCTGATTCACGACCTCCCACTGGTTTGTTTTCAAACCAATACACTGTACATATCTTTGCTTTTCAATTTCATATTGTTCCTCCCTGTTTCTGTTAATTGTCACCTCTGGTGTGATTTCCATGAACTCCCTCCTGTTGCATAAGAGTCTATTCAATGACTTAAGGATAAGATCCAGCTGTGGGGGGTAGTCAGCACAGCACCATGCATATGGAACTTTGACCCACTTCTTTCTTCAAACTTTTAGGATAATTTTTGTTTGTTTGTTTGTTTTTTAAAACAGATACTTCATAAATATCTCTGCTCTGACTTGTGAAAAAATTGCAAAGATTTCCTTACAGCAGTCCTACCCAATCTTAATAACTGTCTGTTTTTTCTGGCCATGGATTAGTCTGTCGGTCTCATGTGCTCTCTGCGATGATTCATTTCAGGCTCCAGTTTAGCATTTCTATAAACATCTGCATCACTACTTAATAAATTACTCGTTGCACCTTAAAGCAAAATGATAATGCCTGCAAAAGAACCTCAGTATAGTAACTAAGCAAATGAATAATACATGTTTGCGTCATGGGAAGTACAAGGAAGTGCTGCTTCCTTTCACTCTCGGTGCATCGGATGTGTAATTATTTTATAATTAAGTTCAGCTTACATGACAGGTGAATGACAGTCCCACGTCGCTGTTCCGAGTTTGCTCCTCAAGCAGGCTTAATATGTTGTACAACAAAATTTCAAGCAGAAGCATTGCAGAACAGCTACTATAGTGTATTTTGTGAGCCAGAGAGGCTCCTGTCCCAGTTTCTGCTACCATGGCTAGGCAAGATGTACTTTTGATAACACATGTATGAACTAGTAGACCCAGTAAGCCATGGAAGTTGCTTATTAGCGTAATCAAAACAATGAATCTGTGTGGGGAACTGGAGTCGTGATGGTCGGAATGAATGAAGTTTAATCTCTTCCCTGGTATGATTTCTGTCCTTTGTTTAAATGTGACTGCACCCATTTGTCAGCTGACAAGGAGTCCCATACTACATTTGCCATTCCAAATTACTGACTCTTATGAATCATTTTGCAAGAGATGTGTAGGAGGTCAATCTCAAGGGAGGGAAAATATTCCTCTAATCAAATTGATATAGCCTATCCCTCATTGCAGCTCTAAGAGTATTGAGAAGAGTTATGTTTGTTTGAAATTATAGAACTTGCAATTTGAAAAAAAATTACATAGTCCTTGTAGTTGCATGGGAATTCACAAAGCTGGAATATTTAACTCTTAAATTGCTTTTAACTTGGGGAAAGTGTTTTATCATGATAAATCAGTTAATATTTACTATATGGAAGGGTGTTGTAGAGCCTTTGCAATCAAGGAAAAGCAGATTTCAACTTATGAGTATTTCTAATGGAGATTGGGGCAACTGAAAAGATGTGAACTATTTCTTTCACTGCAAAGCTATGATTGAACTATACAGAGCTGCAATAAAATCACTATTCCTGATATTGTGAAAATAAGTGGCATTCACCAAGTCTGCAAAAGGGGCAAACCAGAGAATGCTGTTTCAAAGCACATTTGTTCAATCTGTTCTCAGTGGGTGTGGCTTTGCTTTAGCCATTCTTTTCCAGGGGTTTTTCTGGGCAGCATGGAACTCAAGTAAGAGTTTTGCCCTTCATTTCAGCCCATAATGAAGAGCTCTTTCTGAGAAGGGGGAGAAACACAAAACAGTGAGATGTCTTGTCTAGATGTGAACACTAGTCCACACCTGTTACATATAAAATGTAGAAAACCAATTTTTTTAATGAAGTGGTCCAAATTTTCTAGTCAGAAACTGTGACGTGAACTAAGGTAACTCCCACTGCCTTTGGATCAGAAAATAGGGTAAATGGGTGGACGAATGTTTTAGTTTAATGCAGAAGAACTTGAAAGAGATTCAGAGGATTCTTTAAAAATCAGTAAGAACAAACACGCATCAATTCTATTTACAATGTTTGGAGATGAAACACGTAATTTTTTGAAATCTCAAGGACCTAATTATACTTCTCTTTCATTCTGAAACATGCAGCTGATGTTTTGATACACAAGAAGGCTGATTGTGCTAGGATAATGTTTTATTACTACTGTAAAGTTAGAGGTGTGAAAAATCAAAATAAATAGTAACTATTCCTTTTTAATGGGTCGGAGTTCCTATTTTTATTGTGTTGTTTCTAAGAAATATCTGACATAAAATGACAACATAAGGTTGACTAATACAAAAATTTTGGGTGTTAGATTAACTCAGTATTTGTTCAGAAGATGTCACCAATTTTGTCTGTTATTTCAAATTTATTAATACAAAGTTCTAGAAGAAATTTGTTACTAGTGTTTGATCAAAGGGAAATTTTTGTACAGTGGAATTTCTTCCCAATCTTGCTATTTCTGTTGCCAACATTTGTCCTTTTATTGATGCCTCCCAGTAGCTGTGGAATCAATACATTCCATTAGTACATGCCTTGTGCCAGGGTCATGGATAGATATTTTGGGACTTATTTTGCAGTGAAATATTCATGGGCAAGAAATCACCCTTATACTAGATGGAAGCTTATTCCATGTTTGAAATCTATTTTCATACTATTTGTATTTCATACATTCTATTTTCATGTAATGTAAAAATATATATATAAATAAATTATATATATAATAGCTACATTTTAACAATTCTCTTTGCATAAAATTATTATTACCATTACTGTAAAATCACTAGTAAAACATTGTCAAATACTGGTACTGACAAGCAGAAAAAAATCCACCAAGCTTTTAATCTCTGGCTTCTCTGTCTATGTTCAGTTCACTTTCGAATGCTTATCCATCAATATTCCCATGAATTAAATACTTCCAGAAATATGAATTCATGCCGGTTGCTCACACAGGTCACATTCACCTTGAATAAATAAGAAAAAAAAAAGTATTTCATGGATTCATTACTGATTATAGCATTGAATATGTCCCTTTCTTGATACTGAAGGAAAGCCTGGATAGTCTTCTGTGTTCATGGTTAACTCCTTGGGGTTTTTTTAAAGTACTGAGTGCAGTAAATAAATATTTCTCTACATACCTGCATATACCCTTTTGATATAATATGTATGTTTTAACAAAGGTAACTTTATTTCTGAAAGTTCTCTGTCTGATGGGGGTGGAATTAAAAATGAATACTTATGTCATGGCTGTTTGAAAGATCTGAGAAAATGGTAAGATGCAGCCTGATCTAAGGAGTATTGTGCTCAGTGAGGAAGGGATATAATGAAAAATGCAGGATTAATGATCATTTATTTCTACATTTCATCAATTAAAGCTCCAGTGTGTACCTGGTTGCACATGCATTATTCAGAAAAACTATTCCAAGTACTTCATTGCTATTAGGATGATTTTGAAGACTCTGGCAAATATTTCTCTTGAGTTTCTCCAGAAACTGATTTACATTTGTTCCATATTTTCACAGGAAGTCAGAAGTGCTCTGCTTTAAATGAAGGCACCCCAAATTATACTTATTCTTAGATTTCCATTGTTTTCAAGTATTTTCTAAACTAGAAAACAATTTAGAAGCCTATAAGTAAGAAGACATGTCTGGTGTATTTTGTTTTGATGTGAGAATCCCACAGCATCCCACCTGACCATGGATAAGAAAAGGCCTAGTCAAACATCACAGCTCCGTAATTTTCAAAAGCTCTTGTGGATGGTAAGTAGTCTCTTCTAAAAGCAAATTGAGAAGAGATGACTCTGGTCTTTGCTATTTGCATATTCATTGCACTTTCCTGAGACCATCACTGCCTTCTGTTCTGGAAGAAACTCCAGAGTCTTATTTTCAAGATTTGTGTTAGGCAGTGAAAAGTCTCACAATGTATATATTAGAGTGTCATTTAGCACCTTAACTGTTCTACACAGAAAGGAAATTCTCAGCCATGGTGTGTAAAAATCCATATGTTGCATTTGACTATTAGTGGCTCCCTCCTTACCTGTTTTTATAATGCGTTATATTCTCTACAAAAAAAATGCCCAAGTAGTTAAACTCAAAAAATGCCCAGTGTTTTAATAAGGAAATAAAGTGCACAGAGCTAAGTCTGTCTGTTGTGTGTTAACCTCCTGTTAGAAGTAAAGTAAAATGCAGACAAATGACAGGATCCAAATACATTTTTGTGATTGCTTTTCTGGAAAATACAGCACTAATAAATAGGTAGAGAAAACCTGCCAGGGTGTACTTTGTGTAGCTGCCATCTGGTAGCTATACAACACAGTTGTGGTGGTCAAGCAGGTGGTGATTAACCATGATTCAAAATGATGTTTCACAGCAGCCATACCCAGCAGGGAAGGAAACGTGGCATTCACAATACTCTGCTGGAATTCACATGCTGGGGAGAGTGAGGTGACACACAAGTGCTGTGGGCAGGAGGGACTGGGAGCACATGGGACGTTCTCCTCCTTTGGAAATTATCAAAGTTATTCAACCATCTGATGGTTTTGTAGAGCTGTTCAAAGAGTTGTAGGACTAAGGATAAGCTGCCTTATGTTTAATTTTCATTGGGATTTCCACAGATGGTTCTGGAGTGCTGAATATATTCTACAGTATCAGAATCTGATTACTGAATTAGTAACATTAGTATTATTACTGTATTAGTAAAGTAATTACTGTATTAGTAAAGTAATATTAGTAATATTACTGAAAAGTAATAGTCATGCTGGATAGAAGTAGAAGTCTTCTTCAAATTTTTCCATTGTGGAATCTGCAGAAGGCCAAGTATGATTAAGAAAATAACAGGAAAATATGTAATCTAGAAAAATCACAGATCTGTTAGTATTGTCCCAGTATTTTGATTTTGGAACAATGGGTAAAAGAAAACAAGGTGCAAAGATAAATGTAGAATAGAATATAATTCTGCAGTCTAGAAAAGCAGGATTAATGACCCTGCTTTTTATGTTTTGTTTTGCACAACAGAACTTGCTGATCATCTAATCTGACTGAAAGTGAATGTAGAGTTTAGGATGGAGAATATGAATACTAATAATTTTAATACTATTAATGTTTTGCGGTTGTAAACGCAAAAGTCAATGTCCTCTTAGAAAAGGTGAAGTGTTAGTACCATCCTGCACTGCAGATTCTTTCAGCATTATGTGGAATTTTGGTTGTTTGTGTTAGAGAGCTATTAATACACACTGAATCAGACAAAGAACAGCAGAATGATCAGAGAAAGGAAAAAAATATCACGCAAGAGAGTAAACAAGCTTGGCTTATTTGGTTTAGCAAAACACAGATGGAAGGAGGGATATGATTGTACTTGATAAATATGTCAAGGGAAATACCAGGCTGGGAGCTATTTAATCTGAGACTGTGTTTGCACACCGAAAATTTTTATAAAGCTGCCTATAAGTACATTTAGGATTGAAATTGTAAAATGCTTTTGATATGTGAGATACTCCAGTTGTGAATGACAAAAAGCAATGGGTACAAATTGAAATACTGAAGATTCCATTTAAACAAAAGGAAAAAAAATATTGCCAGGGTAGGCAAACAGCATTCCACTCTAACCTCTGATAGAGTAGAACTGGGTAGTTACATGTGCATTCACCAAAGGAATTCAAGTGTACTCGGAAACAGATCACATAGTCTGAGTGTTTAAGCCTATTTGTCCCACTAATGATCTCAACTTATTTTTCAAGTGTCTGCCTTGGTTCAAGACAAGGCAGAACATTTCAAAACACACAACTCCCATCTATGTCAAAGAGACACCTGACACAGAAACCAGTTGTCGTATCTTTAAAGATTGTCCAGAACAGTTTGGTTTGCTCTTTCATGGAATTTGACTTATAAAAATCCTCTTTGTTTGTTTGTTTTTAATTTAGTAGCATGAAATAATAGAAAAATATTTGCTGAAAGACTTTCAGTTTTTATTGACTATAGCTTTTTACAACTACAGATTGCTGACAACAAGTTTCCATTTTAGGAAAAGGATCAGAGCAAGTGTCGTGGGTTGGAGCTGAAATTAATTGACAGCTTTTTAATCCAATAGCACTTCTGCGATTTTGCATATTTAAACCAGCAGGAGGCCCGGAACTCTCTCTTTGATCCAGCGGTGATGGGGAGAAGGGGGGGCGAGGGGGAGAGCTCCGGGCCCCAGCCTTGGAGGGCTGGGGCTGAGCCCCCTCCCCCAAATGCCAGGGTAAGGGGTCCCTGGCAC
>VZRO01008278.1:103989-148697 GCA_013397915.1 Daphoenositta chrysoptera | reverse complement strand
GGGGAACTGAGAATACCCCATGTTTGGATGCTCAGTGCGGTGACAGTTCCAAAAACCACATGAAGGCAAAGAGGACCTCTTTCTTTTCCTGGAGTTTGGAAAGACTTTTTAAGAACTCTAATATTGACCAGAAATTCCATCTTTGTTAATCTCCTTGTTCTCTCTCTTGAGAAACCTGTGAGGAGGTCTGTGTGCCCTATAGGGCCTGGGGGGAGGGGTGGGGACTAGCAAAAGAAGGAATATGGTGGTTTTTTCCCTTTTTACTTTCTTAGTGTAATGTTCTTTTTCTGTTAATCCTACCTAGTAACAATAAACTATCTTTATACTTTTAGAAGTTTTTAGGCTTGTTTTGTCATGTTCTCCTAATTTATATCTTTATATCTCACAAAAAAACAAATTAGTGAGCTGAATCATGGCTGCAGCTGGTGTTTCGGCTTGTTCACTAAATCTAGCCCGTTACAGCAAGGAATTTTCTCATCTTGCTCCATTATTACCTTTCCAGAGGTAACACTGTAGACCTTAAAACAAAAAAAAAGAAATCACTAGAATGCCTTTCTGAAGAAGACCAAGGCTTATCTTACAAAAACTGAGGCTATTGAAAGGGCACCAATTTTGTCAATCCATCTACATTTTACAACACTTTCCTTCTAGTATATTAAGAAGAAAATTGTGCTGTTCATTCATTTATGCACACGAACAGATGAAAAGAGTATGTGTGTTTATATATATGTACATTAAAAAGTAAACTATATATAAGCAGAAAGTTTTAAAGGTTTAAATGTCTTCTTTTTTCGTTACAAGATTATTTTGTCTTCAGTCATCAAAAAGAGTAAACCCATCCTTGTGACTTAGAGTCACAGAGCTCCACATCATGCAGCACGCTGAGCTTGCATTTCAGAGAATTTTACCAATACTCCAGACTCTTGTGTGGTCAGGAAGATCAAGTGGATTATACATTCACAGTTTTGCCCGGGGCAGAAAACAATCCTTGTGCAAAAGGGGACAAATGCATGCGAGAAAGCTGGCAAAGATTCAATACACACCTTTTCTTTTCATTTTTTCCTCCTGGCATTGACATCTTCTGTTTGGGAACCACAACCCTGTGAGTGTTTGCCACAAATCCTGCTGATCCAGTTTTCTTCCCCAGCAGTAGATAGTCATAACTTAATTTCTTCTGCCCTGGCTACAACTAGGTATCATTTTTTCCTATAAAACACTGCTTATTTTGTTTCTAGTTATCTGAACTGGGCTGTGCAGTGTGGACTGAACCACTGATCTACTTCCACCTTCTTTTCCCTGTACAGCAGTAATTTTTTAGTTCATTCAGGAGATGTTTTTTGGACATAGTCATAGGTTCAGTATTTGCTCCCCTGTAAGCTTGATACAAGGTAGATGATGTGAAGGCAGAGTTAGGTTTTCTTACAAAGGACCAAGACTTTAAACAAAATCTTTTATTTTCATGAGTAATCTTGATGACTTCAGCATAAGAGCTTGGGAAAAAATTCCTGCAGAATCAGATGTAGTTGATTTTTTTTTGGTGGTGGGTTTTTTATTGTTTGTTTGGGATTTTTGGGGTTTTTTTTTGTTGTTCTGGAGATACTTCACTTGTGAGAATCTGACTACGTTGATAATTTACAAAGGTTTTTATTTTTAATATTATGCTTTTTGCCACGCTTGCTGAATTAGGAAACACTGCGTAGCAACTCTGCATTCTAATGTCTGATTTAGATAGGCCCTATTTATTGCTCAGTTTACTTCATTCTAGGTCAACAGCTTTAATTAGAGTATTTTTAACAGATCATGAAATACAAGTGCACATAGACATGGAAATGCATTAACCAGTACAATCCCAGCACTTAGTGCTGCACCTCTTTGTTCCTCTATAAGCAGAAACAGCTGTTTTTTTGTAAACATCACTATTTCTCATCTTTTCTTGCACTCACACTACCATTTCTCCCTGTCATAGTTTTTGGTTTTATCCTACTTATATTTCCCCTGCAAAGGAATATTTCTTACTAGTAAAACTTAATGAAAAGCAGTCTTCAAAAGTCATGTTTCTGCTTAAAAATTTGTAACTATAATAGAAACTGAACAAAAGTCCTTTTCTAAAATATTGTATTCCCTCAATATTTACCATGGACTAGAGCTGAATTAAGGTGCCTGTGTTACTAAATCAGACATTAGGGTGGGATGTGGGAATTATAATTTTGGCATGAAAAAGTAGAACAATTGGATTTGATTTACTAATGTGATGGAGATTTTTTTTTACCAGACTTGGCCACTTCAGACATGCTTAGAAGGTCATATGCATAGGCTGGGGAAAAAAGAAAAAATCATTTCAGTTTGACAGTAGGGACCGTGGTCCTTGAATAGATCCTGGGTTGGAGAGTGAAATTTTTATTATACTAATGCATCCATGATTATTTTTCAAGTGGAGGCCATTGTCTGCTTGTCCAAGGCTCTGATAAATCTTCAGTTCCTATGCTGATAATGTCGCAGGCAGGACTGTCTTGAACAAAATTCAGGCTGTTCACACAATGAAATTTTTGTAAGGAATCAGCAGTTACTGTGCAGAGCTCAGGTTTTTCTGGTACTCAGGTCTAGTTTCACCCACGCTCTGCCATCCATAGATCCCATCAAGTCATGTGGCAAAGCAGGAGTGCAATTCCCATACTGAGGATCTGGGAGATGTTCCACAGGTAATGTTTTGTACCAGGCTGGAATCAGTTTGACAGGGGCTTAGGAGAAGGTTAAGTGGAGGACAAATTACCACTGTTCTCCAGCAGCAGTTAACACTGTTTTTATAGCATCTTTATAGCAAAATAATATACATTCTGGCACTTCACTTTATAGATTCTGCATGACAAGTGATAAAAGTTATGAATTACTTCTATCAGGCTTCATTTTTCCCTTTTTTTTAGTTAATATTACAAAGCCTGATGTAATTACCCATTTGGCAGCTCTCCTTGGCAGTCATCTGCTGATTCATAAGCCAGTCAAACAATATATTACACACCAGATCATCTGTGAGGACTTGGCTGGCACAGGCCTGACACTGAATTCAGTTTTCAAGGGTATTTCAGCAGAATCAGAACTATCTGCCTGGTTCCTGTGCCAGTCCTGTCTCCTTGCTGTACACAGAGCTGTAGGATTTTAGATTTGGGCCTCTCTTGTTGCCCAAGATGTTGACTTGCACACCTTTCCTTTCCAGAAAACAGACAGCTGTGCTGCTTTTGGCATTAGTTTGTCATGTCAGGAAATATTTCAGGTGCCGATTTGCAGCTGTTTTGGGGGATATCTATCTACAGGCAATGTGGAAACCTGCTGCTTCAGCTTGTAGGCATTTAGTTGCCTTTGCTTCCCGTGGTTTGATGGCCTTTGCTTATTTGGCGGCCTGCTTCCCTGCAAATACCAGCAGGAATGTGTAAATTAAAACAACGTCAGGGCCAGGGATAATTTTTTTCATATTTTTACCACTAAGAAAAAGCTTGAAAATTTTGATGAGGGCCAATTATTGGCACACTGAAGTTCCCTCCTCAGCATCTTTGTCTCCTTGGTGCACCTCCCTGCTGCAGCTCTCCTCTTTGTGCAGCTGTGAGAGTCTCTGCCACTTGCTGTGTGTATTTTGTCCTTCCAGGTAATTAAACACTGTCCAGATAAACAAGGGACATTGCTGAGGCACAGATCTAGCATAAAAAAGGTAATTGTTTTCACAGATTGTTATGAGGATTGTTCCCTTTTACCTTTTAACAGATCTAACTTCGAAGTATGTGGAAAATATTAACTAATGAGTATTTTTGCATTTGGAGGAGTATAGTGTTACAAGTGATATTTTAAACGACAACTTTTTTGTTGACCATTTTAATAGCTGAGTAGAAATTGAAAGGTGTTAAACAGTTACTCATTTTAGATTTATGCTTAATTATATGACCTCTTTTTGCAAAATTATTTTTCAGCATTTTTCACAGTTATTTGTCAATAAAAATAATTAAAAATCTCATTGAGATATTTATACATACATACACAGATATAAGAATAAAAACTGAAATTACTTTGATAGGGGGAAGGAGAAATGTTTGTCCAGAAATTACAGACAACTTATTCTGAAATCAGGAAAATTCTAAAATTCTAATCATTTTTCATATTGTATTAATTATTAGATCAATTTTCCTTAGACATCATAGAAACTGAAGAAAGAAGTGCCAGGATCTCACAGAGAAAGGTGTTTTTCCTTTAATTCTCAACAGAATGTAGACAGAAAATGCTGAAAATCTTGGTAGGATCTAATTTATTTATTTTTCCCTTTTTGTAATCAAATATGTGAAAACAGAATGGCTAACTTCCAAAATAGATTTATTATTTTTATTATTTTTATTATTATTAATTTTACAAGCCAAAGAGCATCTGAAACCTGAAGTCCATATCTCTGTAGAAAAAGGACAGCCCTCCGACACATCATGCAAACAACCTGACAGAGGTAATTTTTGAATAAATATTAAAATAGTAGGTATTACCTCTGAACTGTAGTAGGAGGTGTTAATTCTCACTGTATCTGAAAACAAAACATCACTTGAAAACCAAGACAATTTTTTAAGAGGATGCCGAAGCTTCCTGTACAAGACTGTTCATTTCTTTATTGTACTGTTTAGCAGTAGTAGATGCAGCAACATTAATTTAGATTAACGTTACCAAGGTTAGCACTCCATTGATATGAATGAAGAAATCCAGGCTCATGTTGAGTCTTCCAGATATGACAGGACTAATGGGTTATAGATATAAAGGTTGCAGAATGATTAAGGGCTGGATGGACTGACTTAAAATCTCAACAGTTGTGCTTTTCTGCCACATGCCCATCAGCAGATTTTTTACAGGACATCTGGGCTCTATCACACTGCTTTTCTAATGCTGGAGGAGTAACTGCCAGGGGATTAAGATTTTCTTCCCACTGGAAAATTCTCCATTATGTCAGCAGATCATAATTAAGTCAAAATGGCATTCTTATTCCCTCTCCAGGAAGAAGCTGATAGCCTGACTCCTGTGTTCACTTCTTGCTGAAGTGAACAGTGTCTATAAGCTGCTCCAAACCAGCCCCTTATGGCTCTGGGAATGAATGAATTCTGGTCTCTGTGGTGCTGGAGTTCTTTGTTTCCTGTGGCCTGAAATGTAGATAAACTCAGTTTACAAACTGTTGGAAGAATTTGGTGCTGTGAAGCTGTCCAAAATAGTGGTAATAGCAATTGAATGTGTGCTTGTATTCCAGTGTTATAACCAAGACAGTGAATCACCCTCTTATGTGAGCAAGAACAGAGCAGTCAGTATGATCCTCTCTCTGAATGTGAAATAAGTAAGGAATATGTGTCAGTTTTCCTCTCATTTATGTCAAAGAAAATGGGAAGTATGATTGAAGTTCCAAAGACATAGTTCCTTGCATTACAGGCCTGAGCACTGTAATCTATAGGGGTTTTTTTGCACATAAAGATTAAGAAGTGTTGAAATGTATCTCGTAGCAGATGATCATGACCCAAGTATTAGAAATTCAGATCAGAAATTAGTTGCATGTGTCTAGCAATGAGAGTTACTAACCTCTGGAGCAGCTTAGTTAGTGATTACTTCTTAGATTACCAGTTACTTCTAATACTGAAACCAAGTTAGGGCCCTCTTTCATTGAAATCCTTGAATTTTCCATACCTCCCTGCATGTGAAAATCATTGGTTTATTGTTGATACATAAAAAAGATGTCCTTTCCATCAAGTCAGATTCTGCAAAATTCATTAGAAGAAATAGTGTTTCACCACTCATATGTGCACCTCTTCTGATTTAAAAAATAATACATCTTATTCCAAACAGGATAGTGCTAAATTGTTTGCCTAATCCTAGCATGTAATAAATTCTTAGAAGGAGTGAAATTTAAAATGCAGAAAGTAGTTTTGCCACATGGGAAAATTGAACCTGCTTTTAAACTGAAGAGTGTGGTTCTGTGTGGTTACAAAGAGGATTCCCTTGCTATGGAATGTTCTCATTCATTTTAGCACTACTGTTTCATCTTACCCTCAGCAGGCTGTTCAGTTCAGCCATAATATCTGTCATAAGGTGAACTTTGAGTGCTGTAGTTGGGCTTTACCTTGTAAAATATATTCCTGCCCGCTTCCGTACTGCTTTGGCCTCACACCTTAAATTGATTGTCTTGTTTTCACTTTGCTATTTCACTATTCTGCTAATTAGCCTTTCTTCTTACCTAGGGGGATCTTTTTTCTTTATTGATACCCCATCCACAGCAGAGCTCAGCTGAAAAGAAGTGTTTTCTTCTTTGCAAATGCCCAGTCATTTTTTTAATTTCCTTTGTGAGGTTTTGGGGTGTTTTTTCACATGTAAAAAAATATGTGCCTTTGTCTTTTATGCCTCTTTTAAATCACTGATGAACTCCAGTCAGAAGAGTGGGGGCACTTTATGATCACAAAGTTAAGCTTGTTACTTTTTGGTGGCTTTTTCTCATGTTCTCTGACAAACTAAGACTTTTTTATTGAGATCTGTTCTTGTGAATCCTATTTCAGGATTAAATTTGTTATGCTGTATTTGGATATTCCTGGAAAGTACTTCATGATACATTTTAGAATCTACTGTCAAAATGCAAACACATTATTTTTATGCATTCTGCAGCATTAGACACCAAATGTGGCAAATTCGTTTCTAACAGACTTGAATTCAAGAGGCATCTGCTTTTTGCTGTTTTGGCATGAACATTACTTTTAGATACAAAGAAAAAAAAAAGGGATCTGATGATAGATTCCAAAGAAAGATTAAGTTGTGGGTTCTGATTAAGCCTTGAGAGTTTTGCTTCACATTTATATTTGATGTCATCAACTTATTAACAGTTGCATTAACATTAGCAATGAGTTCCAGTGTGGCTTGAAGGAAGGTGAACTATCCTCTTTGCCATTATCATTGATTTCCTTGCACAAGCAGGAGTGTTACTGAATCAAAACCTGTTTGTGCAGGCTTCCTTATTATTTTC
The DNA here is from genome assembly GCA_013397915.1 of Daphoenositta chrysoptera. Classification (NCBI taxonomy): domain Eukaryota; kingdom Metazoa; phylum Chordata; class Aves; order Passeriformes; genus Daphoenositta; species Daphoenositta chrysoptera. The sequence continues at coordinate 141,685 of VZRO01008278.1, read as the reverse complement.
TCCTGCTTGGGAGAGCATTATTAGCTATATTTCTAGTGCCATGGCCTGCCGATATTCCTCACAGGAAATTCACTTTTCATACACAGGACACAAACCAATGGTCATGGGCATCAATAGGAGATATTGTGTTTGTTTCAATGGACTTTGGATTAGGTCCTGATTGCCCTAAAACTGAATTCTCTCTGTTTTCATTTCATTCAATCTCTATAACAAAAGAAAAAAGAGAACATTTTCAATACTGCTGTTCTTATTAAAGGACATACTTCACATTTCATCCTGCTTTCTACAGCTTCTGCTGTTATATTCCATTTTGTTTTCTTTTTACTCTCGGGAATTCTGTGGGTGTGAGTAGTAAGGAATGTGGTACTCATGACTTGCTTGGTGACAGTTCAGTTCTTGCAGGTGAAGTGGAGCAGTGATGCCAGCCCCTGTGGCACTACTGGCCGGCTTGTGACAATTTGGCCAGCAATGCCACCTTTGAAAGTAAATACACATTTATAAGCCTCAAGAGGGAAATTCCTGAACAAAATTATTCCACAAGTCATACTGACTTTCCATTTTTCCTGTTGAGTGCTTCCCTTTCTTGATCTGTTTGTGTGTTCTGTATTTCACCACCAAGACAAACATTTTAAAAACAGATTTGTAACAGTCTCCAGAACACCTTCTACATTCTCCATAGAATAGATTTGCACTTTGTCTTACATGCAGTTTTTTCTTTGTTGTTCTCTCTGTAAAAACATTTGAAGAGGTGCTTCCCTAGACTCTTTTCCCACCACATCTCTTCAAGGCAGTTAGTGTTGGTTTGTCCTGTCTCTGGTTTGCGTTTCTTTTTGGGGTTTACCAAACAAATGCAGTACAATCTAACATCAATAGTTGCCTAGGTGTCCTTTCTTTCAGTTGTTTTTCCATTGTAAGGACGTTATGGTTGGTTTCCGAGCTCATCTCATTTCATGTCATTAATTAAATAACCTAAAATAGATGCCTAATTTTTTAAAAATGAAATGTTAGAAAGTTTAAATATTTCTTTCTCCCTTGCATGTCTAAGATGCTCCAGAGACAGACAACATTTTTGCTGATTCAACACTTAGGATGGTTTTGTATGACCCAATTTCATTTCCTTTGAAATCCATTAGGAGTTTGCCAATGAGTTCAGGCATAGAGGTGTTTTTCTAAAAAAGCACAGGAGGAGGAGGAGGGAATTGTACTGCACTGAACATGTTGTACAGCCCCTGGTGCTGCAGCTCAGAGCTGGAGAAGCCCTCACAGGTGGGTGGGTGTGTCCCGGGGCTGTCTCCTGCAGAACTGCTGTATGCAGTGGTGAGTACATTTGAATTTTAAAGGTGTCAAGGGGAAGACTAAGGCATGGAAATTATTCCATAAATCAACTGCAAGAATCTGGTTATAGACCACAAAGTTACAGACTTAGCAGTTTTGTCTAAACCATTGATTCTTGAGAGTTTTAAGGATAATTTGCTTAAATCAAGGTTACCTTAATTATGGAAACTTGATTAATTGCTGCAGTATTTCAGCTTTCTTGAAACATATTAATCTTAATAAAGGCACCTAAGTACCAAAGCCTTGACAAATACCTAGTGTTGTGTATACACAACATAATTTATGATATTGATGTTGTAGCTGTTACATTTAAAGACACATTGTTTCCACCAAGTATTACTGCACCATTTAATATAGTTGTTTGTGACTGGCCTAGAAATGTATATATCAAATCAAATGGAATACAATCAGATACTCAGGAATGTGTTGTGCACTGCTTGCAGAAGTGCAGTACAAAACGAGCAAGAAAGCACTAAAGTTGACTTTGATTGGAACGTAGGAGAGTAGTGTAGATCTGCTCTCCATGTAGTTTAAACAAAGTGGAAAAGCAATTTATAACTAAATACAGAACTGTGTGTACTAATCTGAAATTGCAAAATAGAGCTGCTGGGTTCTGAAGTTCAGATGAAATTGTAGAGTGTTCTTTGTCTCCTACTCATTTCACTTAATCTCTTCTCCCAAGGGACCAGGTGGCTCAGCTCCTTAGCAATGAGATCTGACACTTTTCAGTTTTTGGTGTTTTTTTTCTTTTTCGGTGACACATTGAAAGCATTCTAAAACTGTGCTTTAGTTCTGGAATGTCATTCAGAAGAAGAAACAGTTAAGGAAGTAAATGCTTTATAAATATTCAATATTAATATTTTCCTCCTCTCTCTTAAATTTGCTACCAGTGGAAAACTGGCAGGTTAATATTCCCCCTGAAAATCTGTCACACTGCTCCTGTCATACATGACATCACATTTCAGCGAGATGGTTGCCTTCAGCACTAGATTCAGAAATGTCTGTTCTAGCTGCCAGCTTGAGCAAACAAATTTCATAGTCTTCTATTGACAAGTCTTTCTTAGCTTGTTAACTTTTTGACTGTTCGGCTGAACATAATGGGCATGAGTTCTCATAGCTGCTCACCATTTTGCTGATTTGAAAGACAGAAACACTTGGGTTTTCAGCAGGAGCTGAGCAGCCAAAAGCAAAGCTTCAGAAGGGTAGGCACATGAGTGATAACAAATACATACACCCACTTAGAGCAAATAGCTTGATGGGGTAAATTTACAAAAGTGCACAGGTTCACAGATGAAAAGCAGGAGACTAATGGACTTCAGACGCTTAGGTGCATTTATCAGCCTCACTAAGTACCTACTCAAATTAGAGGCATCTAAATACCATTTAAAATATAGCCCTGAGCAATAGTGTGCTCCTTTGATCCCCAGAATAAGTAGAGAGAGACTAAGGCAGTTCCCTACCACTCGGATTATTTGAGGTCTTAGTGATTTGTAACCAGTCACGACACTGTTCCTCCTTTACTCACACTCAAGCTGGGGTGGCTGGTGGAGAGGCTGCTGCCATGTGCTGCCTTTGGGCTGTGGAGAGACTCACTGCACAGTGCCAGCTCAAGGGTCCTCAGGGTTGCTTGAAGATGCTCCTCCTACCAGAGAGATGAAATTCAAGACAAAATTCCGGTCACAGATGCTGAACACTCACAAAGTAGCAAGAAAAAGCATGGTGTGTGGTTATATAATCCTTATATGCGTAAAAACACACTGGTTTTACAAGGAGTTACAGTTTTATGAAGATGTAGGCTCAGGTTTAGTATTGCCAGTATCTAAAATTCATGCTACAAAAATATCATGCAGTTATCATGTTTGCAGATTACATGGAAGAAAAGCGCGCTCTCTCGAGTTTATCATACGACTCAGGAAATAGGTTCACTAATAAAACTAAACTGCAGTTAACACTATGAAGGATTTCCATCCAGTAGGCATTTAAAAAAAAAAATTGAGAGTGAGGAGAAATGTCCTGAAATCAATGACCTGCATCATCTGAGATTTAGGAAATAACAAGTGAATGAAAAGTAGAGGTGGTTAGGCCTTAATTGGAGCATACTTTGCTTCCTTCTTGTCCATGTTTTTGTGTGATCTTGGCAGTCAGATGAAGACCCGTGGATAAAAGGGCATCTGTCTGCTCCTTGCTAAGAACAAAGTTCCAGGCAGTCTCCTAACATGGGATTATAAGGCTCTGCTTGGATTTCATTTGGCATGTAAGTGCCCTGTTTAGAAATCAGCAAAATGTCTACATTTAATTTGAGCACATATATAATTTTTTACTTTAATATAGGTACAGTAATTTTCACATGGGGTGTGCAAAAATGCAACTTATCAATAAGGGTTTTTAGGATAACACTGAATTTAATAAAATATAGACGGTAGTTAATTAAACAAAAGGATTATTTCAAATTTAATTTAGATGTCTTAAATTATTTTTGTAGTTACATTTTAGAGACCAAGTCTTTGACTTAAATGTTTAATCATCTTGAATATTGAGTCTTAAGTGTTGTATAGATGATCCGTGGTACCACACAGAAGTTAAATCTTGCCTTACTCTTTTTATAGATATCCCAGTATAGGAAAATAACACATAATAATTTGAATGATGGGGTACATTGCAAATTTTAGATTCCTTATATTTAACTAGGAATTACATTGTATGGGGTAAACAACCGAACATTTCAGTTCTCCAAAGATGATAACGTGTGTTCTTTCACTATACACAAATATGTGGGTGTGAATGACAGGCTCCTACCATCAGGAGTCTTCAAAAAGTCTGTGTATTATGGCATGTGGGAGGTATTTTTTGTGATGATAGTAGTTTTTGCTACATAAATACCTGTGAGCATTTCAAGACAAAGAAAAACAATAATCCTCTCTGTGTGCTTTGGGATAATGTTGCAAGTGCTATATTAGCCCAAACTATCAGACATCTTCCACGTGAACAATACTTTCTTCAAATAGACATTTCAGCAGTTACTGTTCTGTACACGTCTTAGCTGGGACTTCTTGCATCCCCTGAACTTTTTGCTTTTCTCCTTCATTTAGGTTTTCACATTATGCTTATCACTGCAGGCTCTTTCTTTATGAGTCCCTTTGACTGTCCCCAGGCTGTCACCCACCTATGGTGGCAGCTTTTTAAGAGCCAACCCTTCAGTTAAAGGGGTTGTGCTTGTGAGAGAAACGTTCTCCATCTCCAGACAAATGTACTCGGGGTTGAGATCTGTCTTTGCCCATTGCCTGTGGGCTCCAGAGTTCTTGTGTACATCAGGCGGAATGGTGGAGTGTGAATTTCCAGCACAGAACCTGCCCTTAACTAACCCCTGGCATGAATATTCATCCTACTAAAAGCAAGACAGCTTGTCCCATTTTCTGTCAGTGTTCCCTACCACAGCAGCAGTCTCATTCTCACTGTGGAACACTGTGCAGTCTCTTCCCTGCTCAGGCAAGCCTGAAAATACGATTTTCAGCAAAAATGGTGAAGACAGTTGAGTGCTGAGGGACTCATTCTCCAGGACATAACTGCTCACAAGCCAAGGGGAGGGAACAACTTGGGAGTCCTGTGTAGCAATCCTTTCCAACACGCTGAGATATATAATTATGGAAGAATAGTAGTCATGCATGGCAGTTTAAGCATTTGCTAATCTGCTTAGTTCAAATGCTAGGACATTTGAACAACTTCCCATTCCACTCATTCCCCAATGAACCATAAATTTATCAAAGGAAAAAAGGAAACTCCAAGCAAAAAAATATGCCCAGGACCTTAGGTTTCCCAGAGCTCAGTGTAAGTCTGAGCCATTCAGAAACTGAAAATGGCCACAGGAAGGACACATGACTTAAATGACTAATCAATATAAAATGTATACAGTGATATTTCTAAAAATAGTATCACCAAGATTGTACATCTATGCTGCTGGCATAGTTATATCTAGATTTCCAATTGATAGTATACACAAGAAGACACCCAAAATGTTAGAATATAGATTAATTAATACCCATTTTCTGACTTCCAGACCCCAGATGTTAGAAAGCTTTGACAGCAATAGTCTTTTAAGATCCAGAACATTGAAAATGGAAGGTGGATTTCATAATACCAGCATGGAATCTGGATAAATTTAAGTGCTAGAGGGAGTTTACCATGACTGTGTAAGATCTAAATTTGTATTGAATAAAATAAGGGTCTTTCAGGAAGCTTAATTTTGAAATGGCAACTTAATCAAAACCACTTAAATCTTATCCCATAGAAAAGAAATTTGAACTTGCCTTCAAAGCAAGAGCTGCCATACATCTAGAGCATCATCCTATGGAACAAAATCTTAATGCTTGCCTGTAACAAAGCCATTTTGAAACCATTGCCTATCCATTAGCCCAGTCAGGGAAGGGGAGGATTTCCCTGTGCCTGTGTGACTGGTGTTGGCTTAATTAAAGAAGCCATCATTTCCAGACGACTCTGTACTCTCCACACAATGTTTTTACTGTACTGAAATGTGAACATTTCTTTCATCTATTATGCAGGACAAAAAGGATGACATTTAGCACTCAAGAGTGTGGATAGCCTAAACCTATCATGGTAAAACAAGTCTGTTCATGTTGAGTTTTCTTAGTGCTGTAGCAGTAGTAAATAATCTATTTGCCTACTCTACTATAAGCTAAGAAATTAATCAAGTTTGAAAATTCACCTGATGACCTGGTTTTACACTGGACAATCACTAATCAATGCTCCAGTATCTTATTTTTCATAGGTGTTTGTCTGCAAACCAAGCCGTTCTGTGAGTGGTAAAGTAAGTTGGGTCTGGGGATGGAAGAGGGGCAGATGATGACAGAATTGCCCAGTAAAGTAACATGATGAGAAAGGTTATTCTTCATCATATGTCAGAGTTAAGACTGGTAGATCAAGGCTTGCCTTTCAACTAAATTCAGTGCCACCCTAAAAACAGCCTATGAATTTGCTTTATTCAGTGTTGAAGACCAATATTCTTGCTACTCCCAGAATCTAATAGCATGTGTCTATTGGGATTGCAGCCACCAAATGCTAATTCCCTGCAACTCAGAACTTTCAAATCATTTTTTATGTACAAGATAAAATTGTCACCTTCAGTAAAGACCTCTGTCACTTGTCCCATTGACTCTTTTCCCTTTCTGCTTTTTTAATAACATCAGATCCCAGGGAACTTGCACTTTAAAAAGTAGCATGTAAAAAGAAAAATAATACACTGATTCCCTGAGTTCCTGCTGCTACACTGTCAGATAAAAATAAATTACAGTAAGATGAAAAATATAATTTCAACAATTTTATGACTGTTAAAAGAAAGAAAGAAAAAAAACCCAAAACCAACATGACAACAAAACCCCCTCTGACTCTCTTGCCTTGAATGGAATGTTATCAGCTTACCAGAAGGGGAAAAGACTCAGAACTTTAGAATCAGGTGCTGCCATTCACTCCTAGTCAGCACCTTCCAAAAGCCATCTTCTTATTCTTAACCTGGATTTCTAAAGTACTGGGCATTTCAGCTGCTGAATTGTGGTTGTCAGTCATTTGTCTACAGACTTCTGAGTAGTTTTAATGATAGTTCAATTTTTCTGGATGTATTGTGAAGCTGTGCTTCAGTGATAATGTGATACTTGCTCCTAAGTGCTGCCTCAGTGATGGGAGCTGATGCATCTCAGAAGGCATCATGGGTTATTCTGCATTCAGAAGCCCTTATATTATGGCAAAACAGTGAAAACTGGATCAAACATCTAGTCTAATATCTGAAATAAAAGATAATATTTAGTTTATTTTACCACTAAATTGTGTCATTAAAAGCTATTCTGGGCAAAAGTATCCAGATTTTTTTTGTCTGGAGACATCAGCTGATGAGAATCAGTGCTTCCTTTTCAATCTTGTTTCAGTAGTTCATAGCCTTCATTCTTGGATTCTGAAAAATCAGGTCAGTTTATATTTTCATTGAGCTTTCAGACAATTTCTGCAGTCTGGAATGTCCTAATTTTCCTTGACTAATTTTCCTTCCTGAACAAAGTGCTCAGGAAAATCCTTAGAGAATGCCAGTTCCAGCTCACCAAACACCAGAAGGTTTACACTGAGTTGTCATAGAAAGCTCTTTGTGACCTTTGGGAGACTTCCATCCAGGGACTGGAAGGGTCAATACCATTCTGCCCAACTGTACTACTATTTCCTCATCCCTTTATTGCAATAGAGCACATAAACCCTGTAGTTAAAATTTGGGATATTCCTAAATCAGTGTAGGAAAATGTTCCTTTAGTGAGACTTTATATTTATTTACATATTTGCTTGTAAATGTGGTAATTTTATAAGCATTTTGATTTGGGCTTGCTTTTTTCTAAGACAAACTTCGAACAACTTTGGTTCCTCCTTTTTTTTCTTTCCCTTTTCTTTCCTCAGTTTATTCATCAAGAACACCTGTGATTTTTAAAAGATCTCAAGGTGATAAAAGTAAGAGTTTTTCATACTGAAAGACAGAATAACTGCCCACCTACCATATAAATTGAGGCCGAGCACAGAGAGAGTAGTAAGGAGATTTTGGCTCAGGCAGACTTTGACCCCACTTTTACAATTCTATCAAAGCAGAGATGAGATTGTAACAATTCTTTGATAGCTTACAAACTTCAGGATCACAAAAAGGAATTTTTAGGCACTGTAACCCACTGCAAATAACTTACCAAGACTGCATGAGTTCAAGAGAGTAACTGCAACCATTAGGATTTATAGAGCAGATTCAGTCTGTTCTGCTTCCTGAGATGGGTGGCAGCTTTATGAAGTACAAATCAGCAGTTTTACAATAGATAATATAGTAGCTAATTAAACCTGTAAATTCGTTATTTCATCTTGAAAATGATTCCATGCAAAAGAACTGATTAGATAAAGTCTTTACACCTAGAAATGAACATTTACATGCTGAAAATAGTCTGAGTAGTTTTAAGGACTGAATGAATTCCATTCATTCTCACAACTAAAAAAAAAAAGAGGAAGAGAAGCACCACTTTTTTCTGATCCGTACACTACTCTAAATTTTGAAAATACTGATTGATTGTATGTCTTTATCCATATAATTAAAATCTCCATGGAGATTTTTCCCGAGAGGAATTTTCACCTTTCAAATTGAAACTGTCAGCCAAGAGGAAATCTCACGAAACTGAGTATCAAATGCCTCAGAGAGGCAAAAATATTACTATAAAATTCAATGCAGCAGGAGATCAGACTGGCCATGTGACTTTTCACTCTGAAAACAGCACGTGGAACTAGCAGCTTTTGACTCAATGTTCTGTTTTCATACAACACGTGCTCACAAAACCAAGTCAAAATATGTAAGCCAAATGAGCTATTTCCTGTGACCAATCAAGGAAGTATAAAGTGAGAGCAAAAAGGAAGGTTTTAGTTTTATTTCTGAGTAATATTTTCATGTATCATAGAGATAAGCATATAAAAAAAGTGCAAAGTGGGTCATCAGTGCCACATTGCTATGAGATTTGTGAATAGGTATCAAACTCAATATGCCTCTTTTATTTCAGCCTTGCCACAAGAAACTTGTGTAGGAACCTACATCGTAATTTGTGTCTTTAATGTATTGAATTCCATAATATGTCTGTGAAGTGGGAGTTGTCTTCGTGCTCGTCTTACAAACTGGACATTATAGCACAGAGAGCATCTTTGTTTACAGGGGTCCCAGTACCTCTGTTGAGGGTCCCAGTGATAAAATGATGGCTGATGAAATACTTAGAAATGTCTGCGCTACTATTATGACTTCCAGGCTTGGTCTACATTATATGCTCCAGTCCCATTGGCATTAAAAGGAATGGATTCCATTTCTTAAATGGACTGTCCTTGAAATCTCGCTGGTCCGTCATCTGCTTTCTCTCTGTCATGAGAAAAGGTAAATGCCACAGACAGCAAGGCACAGCAAACTGACAAGTCCAGATTATGAACTCCAGCCTCTAACTACAGTGTTGGCTCTAGTTTCAGTTTTGCAGAAGTTGGTAAGGGAGCATTGTATTGTAAAAGCAGCTGTGGTTTATCAACGCGCGGCGTCCGAGGGCTCAGCCCTTGCCTCGTAAAAGGGCGATGTCCCTGGATTGTCCCGCCGATAAAGATCCTCAGAGGTCCAGCGGGGGCCTGCCCGAGATCCGAGCCTCCTGCTACGCAGCAGCAGGGGGGAGAAGGCGCCTCAGCGCAGGGTGGCAGAGGCGTGCCAGAGGAGGGAAGGCAAAGTGAAGAGACGGGGATCCAGTTTGGCACTCAGGGGGTTTACTGGGAGTCGAAAGCCAGGGACCAAATCCAAACAATGAGGGGTGAACACACCTTTATAAAGGGGAGAGGCGACAACGGGAGTACTCGAAAATTAGCCAATGGGGCAGATAACCGGGAGGGATTTGGGGGTGACAATCAAAACAGGGACCAGTAATCTGGGGGTAGCAACAACACAGACCTATTAGGGACCGAACAGAGAGGAATTTTCTGGAGCTAGGTGACAATTGGGGAAGAATTGGCAGGTAAGATAGACAGGGGCAGTGGCGGGAGACAAACCATTGCAGGATGGGGGAAACCAGGAATGAACCATTAACGACAATTAAATAAATCAAGGTAATTAACACATAAATCACAACCCAACAGTGGTTTGTCAACTCTTGTTTTCACATGAAAAGTTTTTTGTCTAAGTGGTACACTTGTGTTCTCTTTTCTTACTGTGTCATGCATAGCTGTTTTATATTATGCAAACTGACAAGAAGTTGTGGCACTGTCCCCCAAACTGTGACATCTTGCCAGCTGGCAGATGTTAAATGGGGCAAACATGCATATTTGCAGTGATCCCTCCATGAGGAGGAGCAGCCAAAATTTCTCCATGCCAGCTAATCCTGTGAATGTGGAGAAGGCATGTGGAAATAATTTTGGTTAATTTTTTTTTTGTTTTAATGGCTGATATTGTATCTGCTTTGCAGCTCCTGGGTGGGCTTCTGTGAAGAGCTCAAGGAAGGCAGAAAGTTTGTGCTTTCTGTCTCTGACCCAGATGCCCAAGCAAGGACAAGAACTATTACTACAGAACCATATTCCCCAGGCACTGTCACTTTTACTGTCTGGAGAAGGTAAAAATGTTCTCCTCTTACACCATCAAAGCAGAGGGTTGCTTAAGTTGCTACCTGACCCAGTTCTGGTAAAACAGATCAGTTCCCTTACTCTTAAATTTCTGCTGGGACTCTGGTGAGAGACTTTTTACAAGGGCATGTAGTAATAGAGGAAGGGGGAATGGCTTCCAACTGAAGGAGGGCAGATTTAGGTGAACTGTAAGGAAGAAATTCATTATTTGGTTGAGGCATTGGAACCAGTTGCCAAAAGAAGTTGTGGATGATTTATCCCTGGAAGTGTTCAAGGCCAGGCTGGATGGGGCTTTGAGCAACCCGGTCTAGTGAGAGATGTCCCTGCCCATGGCAGAGGGGTGGAACTAAGTGACCTCTTCAAGGTCCTTCCAACACAAACCATCCTATGATTCTGTGACCCCTTAATTCTTTAAGGGCAGCCTCCATTATGGTAGAGTATGTGTGGATGGCTCTGCTGCATCCCCAGATCTTTCCTGCACAGCTTAACCATGCACGACACTGGGACCTTTTGAAGTCCACCTGCTTTAATCAGACAGATTTTGTGTTCATTGAGTGACCAAAGGCAATGCATGAGTATATACAGCTATGGATGTGTTGTAACTTTCATTATTCAGCTTGGAGGTTTTTCTTGTTGACTGTATATCCATCAAAAACACATTTCATGTTCATTATGCAGTATAGCAGGAAATGGATACTGGACTGGGAGAGAAAGGGGAAAAAAAAACCAAACATGTAAGTGCTAGGAGAACCCTCCAGCAAAAACATCTCAAATGTTTCAGCCACTGTATTCCAGGAAGTGAAATTTCAGTTTCTATTATCGCTCAGAATGACTAAATATAGGAGCAAATGAAAAATCTGCCACAGGGGGATGCTAACATGAAGGGCATATTTTTCCCCTCACAGCTTTATGACCCCGTTGGAATGGAGGTTAAAGGGATGTAAGTAGAAGCAGCATATGACAGATCATCCTTCCGTTTCCTCTGAGGTACAAAAGGCAAGCCTTAGAGGTGTGAAGTTGGCCTGTGTGTGAAACAAAATCACAATGAAATGGGAATAAAATGAAAATAAATGGAATGTTCCCTAACCAGGGTTTGCAGTGTTACCTCCAGCCCAGGAGGCAGCCTGAACCACGGTCTCTGCAGGTACCTCTGCTTTAGGATCACTCACTGCTGCTACCCACAGAACCTCTTAACAAGCAGAAGCTGTTAGCTGAGCTAATGAGACTGGAAATGTGCAGTGAAATCCCTTGCACACTAAAGCTTTTGCTGTAATTCTGGGTCTTTTCTGTTCAATGTGGCAAAAATGTGGCAAAAAAATAACAAACGCTTTCTGAATTCCAGTTTTTGGAAACCACTGGAAGATTTTCATAGCTTTGAACAAAGATTTCGCTTGAAACTACAGAGATGGATGTTTTCTTTGTTCTTTTTACATGGTTCTTAAAACCTACACAGTCCTAAAACCTGGGGAAATTGAGCATTTCTGCACACACCCTGCCCTCCACATATTTCCCAAACAAATGATAGTGATAATTAATATAGACTTTTTCCTAGAGCTGTTTGGTCCAGTTGAAACTACAATGTAACTTATGCTTTTGAAGCTATAAAAATGATGTGTTAGGATGAATAACAAAAGCATTTTTGCCAACTTTGCTGCAATGGTAGAGTAGACTAGGCCATCCTCAGCCAGTCAATTAGTATGTTTTGCATGAATTTAATTTACATAGAAATGCATATCCATTTTCATTTTTTTATGCTTTCTCTTCTTATGTCATTTTGACTGTTTCAAAAGAAAAGCTTCACTTAAGATCTCCTTCAAATTTTCACAATTAAACAAATAGTTAATGGCACCTTTTTTCTCACAATCTGCAAGGCCAGATTTTACTGTCTCAGTGATACTAACCTGGAAAAGTGTTTTGTCATGAGAAGATAGCCTGCAGAGACAAAATATTGCAGATCTCCATACAGCATATGATTTACAATACCTGGATATACACCAAAGAAGAGAAATTTTGCCAGATCTACTTGTATTTTTTAATCTAAGGGAGATATTAGCATTACGTAGATGCTTCTTGCAGGTGTTTTATGATCTGTATAACAAACTTACCTTGCCATAATGAGCATCAGACTATTTGATGTGTTTGTTAAAGCATGAGTTCCCAGAGGCATGGGAATATGAAAGCCTTTCAATTTTTATTATGAAGCATCTGAGAACCTCCTCTTGTGGCTTCCAAAGAACCTTTGGAAAATGTGTGTCATGCAGGTTCAAAAGTCAGCAAGAAAACATAAAGGAATGGAAATATACACTTAAAATATCTAGAAAAATAAAAGGATTGATTTTAGTGCCTGACTTCAGGTGTTTTATTGCTTAGAATTGTAGAGACAGTATTATATTAGTGAATTTTACTACAAGCAAGATATAGTATCATAGAAGTGAAGGTTAATGGTGTTTGAATTACAGACTTTTTCCATGATCTGCATGTAAATCTGAGATTTGCCAGTGCTGAATTTCATATGCAATACAAACTTTTTTCTACCACTAAATATCATAATTTCTATTGAAAAACTAAAGCTGCTAATATATTTTTTTAATTCTCACTACTTTTTGGAACCAAAATTAACCTTTGAAAATTGGAGGACAACTTAGCTGTTATTTTAAATGCTTTGCCCTCCTTGACTTGCAAAATCAAGATAAATTATAGTCAGCCCTAGACATGTTTATGAGCTTGTTGAGATCACAGCCTACAAACAGCAACTTCCAGGAGCTGTGAGGAAACACCAGATCTGAGTTCCACCTGAGCATGAGGGATTTAAATGGAGAATGCTGATTGTTGACTACTAGGATAAAAATCTGTTTTCTAAATGTTTTTCTTAAATATTTCTGTCTGTCTGCTGGGAACAAGAGGAAACATAGATATGATGGGAATGGGTAGTTGCTGCCTGTTTTTCTTACCTAAATACTCACTTTTACAGGACATTTCAAAGGGTATAAAACGCTCCATGTTCAACCACAGAAACTTGTGGGGATGAATGCCATCTTTTCTAAATGTTATAGACTCCCTCTGCAAGGACATTAAATGATAATGGTCTCCTGAAAACATTACACAGTCTATATATAAATTTGGCACTCAGAATGTCTAATATTTTAGATATAAACATCGGACTTTTACTGTCACGAATCCTCCAATAAGGCTTTCAGGTTTTCCCTCTTAACACAGGCCAGCCAGGTGGGCTCAGAATGAGGGGACAAATAATTTTTTCTGTCACTTATGTCATAGTCATTGCTATAATTTACACATTTTGGTCTTTGCAATGCCTTTGAATATTCAGTTATTTATAGTTAGTATTTTACAGTCACCCTCTCCACCTCCTTCCACCACAGGAAAATGAATGCTGGTCCATTTTGAACTTATTTACATGGCACAAATCTAGAACAACTCTGCTAACCCCATATTCTCTAATTATTTTACAAAATACTGGTTCCTGCATTCCAAACAACTTTCCAACCAACTTAATGGGATATTTTTCCTCATTGTGACTACAGCATTAGCCTGAGTGATGATATGCAGTCTCTATTTTTTGGGCCCTGCTCTGAACTTATTTCACAGATCTACTTGCAGAATAAACTGGAGCATATATACAGTGATCTCTTTCTGTTGTATGTGTAAACATTGGCTTAATCCTCTCTTTATTTTCTCCAGCAGTAGTTTGCAGTATGCAGATGGATACTGATCAGCCTGTACTCCATGGTCATACTGAAGATAAAGGTGGAATCATTCTTGGAGGGCTGTGTGTCACGAATGGATTTTGATTTAAGTTCAGCTCCTGTCTTTGCCCAGGCCTATGGCAGCAGGCAGGAGGTGTACTGAAGTGACCAGCACCCCAAAAATCCACTCTGTCCACAAGTTCTTTACTAATGGCTGATTCAGTCTATTATGAAATGAATTATTTATTAATAGACAAGAAAACTAACAGACAAGACTTAAAACAGACCATTACTACACAGGGATAAACAAAAGAAATACTACTAGTAGATTGACATACAGTGCACGATATTGGTACCTTTCAGTTACAGCTAGCGAAGAAATAGTATAAACCTAGGATTCAATGTATCTTACCATCCGAAGGTGGGTGGGGCACACACACATCGAGATCCTGTCACTCAATCCCTGGGGAAGTAACCGCGAAGCTGCGTCCAAGCCTTGGGGAGAAGTCTCCGACATTTTCGGGGTGTAAGAGGCTTCTAGCCTCAGTAATAACTCGTGTATCTTTTATAGTTGTAAAACGGTGTCTCTTAAGTCAGAAATATTTCTTATCTCTCCCCCATTGGCTTGCCAGACTAAGATGTTAATTCTTAGCTAGGTGTGAATCACCCTTGGCGCCAGGGATAACTGCTGATGGGCCTTTCCACCCATAGTTATCTCTTTATCCACCAGCTATTGTGATGCACAGAGCTGGGGGGCAGGGGGATGTCCTGCCACACTGTGCAGTTACAAAATCAGTGTCTTAAGGTTGGAGTAACGCTTCTTGCAGTGTTTTCCATGTGATTTAGTGGCCACCCAGTCTTCCACAGTATTCTGCCCCACAGATGACATAGTCTCAATTCAATATCATGGCATTTATTTTCTCCCTGCAGCAAAAAAGAATCAGAAAATCTGCAGGAAGCCTTTTTGTTAATACTGCAGTAATCTGGTGGGTTAGCAGATGGTTTATACTGCTTTTGGATGCCCTTTTCACTGCTTACTGTGAGAAGGTCATAGCAGCTGATGTAGCTGCTTCTGTTCACTGCCACCAGTTGCAAGGGCATTTGTTTCTTTTGTTTCTTTTGTTTCTTTTCCTTTTTTTTTTTTTTTTTTTTTTTTTCTTTTTTTTTTTTTTTTTTTTGTAAGCAAGTGATTTGGGGTCAGAACTGAGGAAATAATAAGTTATTTACAGGGGTTTTATCACTATAACACTCTAATTACCTTATCTTCTGGTCCTTCTTTTTCATTATTACAGTGCAACAAAGGAAACTGAAAAAAGAATTACAATCTTCAATAGTTCTTGAAGGAGAAGCTCCAGATAAATGCCCACAAAAGTATTCAGACCTGTGTTTGCAAACTTTTCTTCCCTTGAGATGAGCTTTGCACATCAGTTATGCAGTGTTAAGTGCTTGCCAGTGGAGGACCAGGCCTACAATTGCATTACTTATTCTTGGCCTTTTCAGAAAAAAAGGTCTTGTCACCAAATCGTGTCTTTCAATATGGCTTTGGATAGATCCAAAGAAGCAGGAAAATCTTAGCAGAGTGATATAACAGGATATTCAGGGACTTTATTCAGTTTGTGTACCATGGGAACAACTTTTTATCTTAGAACAGACAACTTTGTCATGCTGACATTGAAGTAAATTGTTATATCAATTAAAGTAAAAATTCATGTTTTGTTGTAATATCATATAGTTGTGTCCTGCCTGGTACTGAGCACGTTTAACTTCCATTGTGTCCATCTGAGCTACAGACTTGGATTAACTGTAACGTTACCTTCAGTGTAAAGTAAGAACTGATGCTTCCAGAAAAATAGAAGTACATATTTATGTCTATCTTGGTGTATGGTTTTATCTATTTTGCAAACAGAAGTGCTATTTGTGACCTATGTGAGTCATCCAGTGTAGGTGTCAATAAAACGATTTCCCATGTCAGTGCTGGAGTGGGCACTTAACACAGAGAAATTCTAGGAAAACCCCAAGGATTGTATCTTTCTTCTTGTAACTGTTTTCCCTACTGATATACATTGGAAAAAAAAAAAAAAATTGATTTTATGGTGTATTTTTTGTACTGGGTTATAAAGCCCCTGTATTACAGTGAGAACCTCAAGCATTGCTGGGAGAGGGAGAGGGCTGCCAGAGCCTCCTAAAAAACCAGACAGCCAGGCTCTCACGTGTGTGCCTGGCTTAGCTCCCACAAAACGGGGAGGTTGTTTTACCCATGAGTTTTACCTTCCCATCCAGAGAGAGGAAGAAAAAATGAAAATATAATAAATTAATTACATGGATGTTCATGCTGTGGTGGAAAGGATTTTGCCGTGTGTCCTCTTTGTGTCAAAACCTTTTTGTACTGTCACACTATCATGTGTGGAAGAGATGAAATTTTAAATCATGTTCTGTTGTCTCAGAAAATTGGACATATGCTGTTGTCCTTCTTCAGTGTTACAACTTATTTCATCATTCAAGAAGTTTCTTTCCCCGTAATTGCTGATGATTTCTGCAAGGCCTAGTCTCAAATAAATTTTACTAAAGGGGTTGCCAAAAATACTAAAAAGTGATTTTTCAACTTACTGTGTAAAGTTTAAAGGGAAAAGCAAATCAACAACAAAAATATGTTAGTTTTTAAAAAAATCTTTGAGCTTTGTTAACAATCCTTGATTGACAGAATTATAAAATAGCCTTGACCATATTATTTAGACCCCCCAACAACATTGAAACTCTAAATATCATATTTATCAGTAAAAATCCATTATATTTAGGAACTAATTTTAAAATAAATACTTCATAAATATTTTCTAACATTACATTATTTTATACTTTAAACTTTATACATTACTTTATACTTTTTTTTTTAGCAAAGATAGTGTTTATTTGTAGATAATTAATGACAAAGGCAAGGACCTCAAAGTTCAGAGTACTAATTCAGATTTGTCTTTTGACTCTGCTTTTGCCACTTGATTTTTTCTTCTAAGAAGAAAGTGGTTCTTTCTTTCTGACTTATGGACAACTTATTTTATTTATTTGAAAGTTTTAACTAAGATCTCAAGTTGTTGTACTTTCAGGTTTTGGTTTTGTTGGTTTTTTTTTATAATTGGAACTGTTATAATTTTTACTCAAAATAGAAAGGTGGCACTAAAGAATGAATTCCAAGCTATTAAGATATTAACAAAATTAGTCAGACCACAGGTTACTGTTTTCCTGTCACTAACTGTAGCATTGAGAGGCATATATTACACAAACAATTAATTCTGGGAAATACTATAGTTGTTTTATACTATTTTCTAAATTTCTGTGGTTTAGGTCATAAATTAGAAGTGTGAAAAATGGAAACACAAGTCACATTTTTGTTAAAAGCTAATGTATTGTAAAAGAATGACCCTGCTCAGAGCCTGCTTTCTGCTCAGGGTTTCCTTTCTCTCTTTCCCTCCCAGTTTTGTGCAGCTGCCCAAGGATGCGAGCTGAACCATAAACATTCCTGTGGTTGCACAGTAGTCTGTCAAACAACTGGTTATTATAGAAGCAAGGAGAGTATTTTAAACCTACTTTTGATGTTTTCTTCCCTACAACATTATTTTCTATGCTGGAAGATGGAAGCAGAGCTTTTTCTCCCCCATGAAAATCAGGAACACTTCTTATCCCCACATCTATCATCAGAAAAATCATATTCTCAAACCTTTGACAAAAAAAGTGACTGAGATATTTGAATTCTGGACAAGTTGTGGCCTGGAGAAGCTATTTTAAATTCTCTTCAAAACTGGCTTTTCTATGCATGGACATTTTATATTTCCACATCTGATTAGTATTGAAAGGAACATTTATTCTAGATGCCCTTTCCATAGAGTACTTTGGAACAGAAAATGTTGGAGCATAAAGAGCATAAAGCCTAAACTAATTATGGGTCAGATGTAGGTGGGTTTTAGGATTTTCTCCTAAATCCTTTTCTTGATGAGGTTTTCTGTGAGAAAACCTCCTGCTAGCAGGTTGTGTGTGCCCACAGAAGAAGCAAAGGGAATACCCAATAAACAGCAAATTCCATTTTGTCCATAGATTTTTTCCTGCCTTGTTAACCCATGTCACTAGCTGTTCCAATGCCTTTCAGTTGTCAGGACTTTCTTCACCCTCAGAGTATTTCTGTGCAGACAGGAGGTGCTTTGGGGTCTGATGTGCACTCCAAATTCTTCTGTGGCAGAATTGGTTCTGCCATCCCTGTTTAGTGCAAGAGCGAAATAATTCAGACAGAATCTTACCAAGTTAATTCTCAGACAAGGTTGGGTGGAGATGGACCTCACTGTCCCTGATGTTGGATCTGTCCTGAACCTGTAACCCAGACCATCCTTAACCACTGCTGGAGATGCAGAAGAAATCGATGAGGTACTGGAGTTGTAAGGGTCAGGGTCTCTGAGTAATGTGGTCATGGGAAAGTAGGTGGGCTGAGAAAAGGTGCCAGCAAGGCTTGAAGAAGTGCTAGCCTTCTTACCTGCAAAATCAGACGGGAACTTAACAGGAAGAGGTCACATGGACTGGGGTCCAAGACAGCTGCATGGTTGAGTGTACAGCCAGAGGAGAGCTCTGGTGAGGCGGTGACAATAAGATGAATGCTGGCATATTTCTATGAATAGAAAGGGAAGCACATGTTTCTAATTCTTTCACATAATGCATTCAAAACACATGCTTGATAAGCATGGAGAACGTTTGATGGAGTGTTTACAGAATAATAGGCAGAACAATTAGGATAACAGAATGCTGTGTGTCCCTGGAACTGCTCCTATTTTCCTCATACCTCCTTTCCTTTGTTCTGATGGGTTTTTTTTTCCATTCTTAAAAGAAATTGTTGCTCTTCTAGCAGTTTAATCTGATTTTAAATTTCTCAGCAAACTATTTTATTCTCATAGACAATACATTTTGTCTTTTCCCCAGATTACAAAGTCCTGCTAAATAGCTGGGTTCGACCTTGAGTTTGATTTGTCCCCCATTCCCCTGAATTCAGCAAAGTTTAAAATAAACAGAAATTTTTAAAAAAAGTAAGAAAATACACAAAATATATCCAATTTTGTAATATCTTTGGACAATGTAAAAATCCTGAGTTCAAGTCCTAAACGGATTTGTCTGTGACATTTCCCTTCATCTGAAAGATAGGAAAATGAGACTGAAAACGATGTAGAGTTCATGATTCATCCTAGACTGATGCTGTGGTATAAAAATGTTTCTGGCATCATATAAGATCTCTGACAGCATCCAGAAGTGTTGTGTTTATGTTTGATTGGTTTTTACTTCAGAAATATCAGTCCAGATACCTGCAGAGTTAGGACAACTAGCAGTTTTTTATGAGGTGAGTGTCTCAAAAGGGAATAAACATCTTGATATGCCTAAATATCTTCACTTTATATCACATATCAGACAGCAGATGTTTTCTTTGGTGTGAGGAAGCAGCCAGGGGAAGGGAGGAGGGTTGGACAAGCAGTTTAAGACAAATGTTTTTCAACTTTTAAAATGTTTATCTATGAAATATAATTTAAAGTAACCTGCTTATTTATAGATTCTGTGCATTGCATGTATTTTGGGAATATTTCCACATTGACAAGAAGCATTTATCATTAAAGTTGTCTCAATGGAATCTTTTGAAGGAAAAGAAATTCTGTGATGAATATGGCTTTTTGCATAGTATGTGAAGGCATCCAAAGTTACATATTTGAAGTAATGTATAGCATCTATGAGAAATAATAAAAATCTGTCTAGTGTTCAGAGTTAAATGCACAAATGCTGTGTTATTTCCTTTTTGCTTGCTTGGTACATAAAAAAAAAAAAAAAGTTACCGTGTTATATTAAAGTATTATATGAAAGTTTTACCTGAATGGAGAATATTAACTTTTTTTTTTAGTCCCTCCATTTATAAACACAACAAAATTCTAACTGTAATCCACTGTATTTCATAGTTCTAAAGAATATTCAGATAGTCTGGAAGATCAGAATTAATGCCAAATGACCTGGTTTGATTTGTCTGTACCAGTCTAGGAGATCTGTGGTGAGGGAGCCACAGTAAAAAACCAGATTGCAGCAGTTCTAGAAGAGCTGGAGTTACAGCCCATGCAAGACTGTGATAGAAAAGTGAAAAGTTAAAAAGTTTTACTTTTATCACCTTCTCAAAAGAGAAAATATGCTTAAAATTCAGCTCTGTACTAGATTTGTTCAAGTTGTGTGTGCAGGGTTGCTAAAGAGGCTGAGAAGGACAATCTAATATTGCATTCATACTGAGGTTTGTACACTGGGTTTTGCTTTGTAAATAATGTGAATTTGGGCAAATCAAAGTTCAGCTATCAGAACTTTCAGAAGTTGGAAAATGAAATTTTCACAGATTAGATTAAAAGGATAACTCAGGTAATGTGAGCATTTTAATACAGTGCCATTATGATAAGGTCAATTATTTATGGGTCCCATTCCTTAATCCCAAGCCAAACACTACAAAAAAAGTAGGAAAATAAGTTGTAAACAGATAGGGATGCATTTTTGAAGCACCTTACAAATTTATTTTGACCTTATGCAATATAGATGTAGTACTTTTTATAGCAATATACATTTTGTTTATAATTTCAGATTGTAATGGTGTAGTGGTTTAAACTCTGCTGGATATTAAGAACCACACAGAACTTCGCTCAATGGTCCCGTATGTTCCCCTCTTCCTACCTGCCCCCCATGATAGAATGGGGAGGAGAATCAAAGTAAAACTAATAAGATGAGACAAGAACATTTTAATATTTAAAAATAAATTAATATACAACAATAATGGTAAATTGTAATAATAATGATTATAATAAAAAGGGAAAACAAGAGATGCACAATGAAATTGCTGACCAATACCAGACTTGCCTTCCCAAACCCAAATTGTCCCCCTTCCAGGTAACTCACCTCAGTTTATATACTGGGCATGACATTTTATGGTGTGGAATGGCTCTCTGGCCAGTTTGGGTCACCTGTTCTGGCTGTGCTCCCTCCCAGGTTTGTTTTTGGGTAGCTCCTCACTGGCAGAGCAGGAGACAAGAAAAAAATGTCCTTGACTTAGGAGAAACACAGCTTAGCAAAACTCATAACATCAGTGTGTTATCAACATCACTCTCATTGTGAATCCAAACCACAGCCCTGTGACAGCTGCTGAGAAGAAATTAACTCTGTCCCAGCTGAAACCAGGACAAATGGTAAGGACAAATTTTTCTCAACTGGAAATTTTAATGTTGCTTATCCCAGGTAGAGCTAAGGTTCTTTAAGTGACTTAATTTTTCCATTGTCATAACTTAGTGCATGCAGTAAGACACTGCAGTATTTCTGAATTTTCCAAAAATGCAATTTTTACTGCAGTAATTGAAATATTACTGCAGTGATTTCACAGTTGAGAAATTAGCAGCCACATTCCCAGACTTAACTTGTGTTGAATGTGCATTACTTTTGGGATTCTTCTCTTTTTAATTAGTAAAATTTTCATACAGGAGGAGTAAACAAGAAACCTAGAGAGAATGCTAACAGCTTATATTTTCAATAGCATGAAGCTATGTATAAATATGACATGATGCATCCACTTCCCCTATGGAGCAAATATTTTTAATTGTCATGATGATTGATATTGAAATAATAACCAGCTTTTCTTTGTTGCAGTTACAGAGAGAAGCCATAATTACGTGTGACTAATACTTTGGGATTGACCCTACTGTCTTTAAAAACTTCCATAAGTAATCTCAGCGGGAGAGGCACATGCTAAGATTATTTCAGTTTGAAAAGGAGGACATTTTTCTTTCACTGTTCACTGTACATTTGACAATAAATAATGGGGATTTCATTGTGGTATTTTCAGATATTTACATAATAGTTTGAAATGTGGTTGTGAAGAAAGAGAGGTAGAAACACTAATTTACTTGCGAAACAGTTCCATCAGGCTTTTATTGAGCGTTTCTTATATTTTGTAAGATATACAAAGTGACAGTTTCATCTCAAGAATTTGCATCGGAATAACTGTGCTTTTAAGAAAGCTCTTTATCTTGCACATTTTTTCTCTTTGATTCCATAAAATCTGATGTAGTCCAAGTACCTTTATATTTGAAATTTCCATCAGACTGCTCATTTTCAACTCAAACTTACACAAGTGTAGGCTGTTCATGGCCCAATACCATCTTTGTGTGATATATTTAATTTTTAAATAAGACCCTGATTTGGCAGATCAGATAAAAAAATCAAAATATACCCTGCACCCACTCTGGAGATGGTCCAAGCCCCCTGCTCAAGCAGGGTTATTTAGAGCTGGTTACTCGGTACCAGGTCCAGATGGCTTTTGAATATCTCCAAGGAGGGAGACTCCACAGCCTCCCAGGGCAATCTGAGACAATGGTCAGTCACCCTCACAGTGGAAAAAAGTATTCCTTTACGGTCAGACAGGCCCCTCTGTGTTTCAGGCTGGACCTGTTGCCTCTTGATGTGAGGTGCTAAATAAATTGTTGCAGAAAATAAAAGCAGAAATCTAATCTCTGTTACACCTATGACCTATAGATAGAAAAGGGACAAAAAAGCCAACTACTAGCTGAAAACTTTGTAGTCTAAATAAATGCCTCTTTGTTGTTGTTGTCAGTTGAAGGACTCCCAAAACGAATTTGTCCATGGGAATTACTAGTGGTATGGCCTTTTATTTCAAGAAACTTTTTCATCAAGCTTGCTTTCTGGCTCCAGTAAAAAAGGACAAAAAAAATAGGCTTCTTTTCTTATACATGGGAGAGAATCATCCCTCTGCATCTGCCTTTTTACCTTCTAGATGACAGATCTTCAGTTTATGCAAATGTTCATTGCTACACTCAGTTCTGTAGCACTGTACTGCTTCTCACTAGCCTGCAGCAGCTACAGACTGATGTCAAATACTTAATTGGTTTGTGTGTGCCCATGTCATACAGGAACAGGATAGTGTTCCTTTCTTTCTGCTTTCACTTCTCTGGCTTTTGATTTCCAATAAAGAACCCTGTTACTTTCCAGTCCCCACCAGCAATCTCCAACAGGCAAAAGTGAGTTGTGGATCAGATGCAGCCTTGACTAGAATTGGTTTAATGTCAATTCCAAATTTGCTTCCTGTTGTGTTCATCTCCAAGGATGGTGTCTGCCCAGAGCTGGGGGGTTTTTAATGCTGTATTTCAGGGTCTTGGTTCTGCTTTGTTAGCTCCAAAGGGGTGTGACATACATAAAAAAGACTGAAAGCCATTAGAGCCCCATTCTGTTGACAGTACCATTTTACACAGTAGTTTATTGCCTGCATGTCATCTTTCAGGAGAGTAGGAAGCATCATTGATTTTAACTTGACTTTTCTTTTGTTCAGCTTAGCAAACAGACATTGTGGAAAAAACCTCACAGCTTTAACTAAAATTCTTTTCTTTAAATGTCACAAATGACTAAGCCAGGCCCAAAATATAACCCTTTGTGAAAAATGGATGCAGAACCATAGTGTGAGTATGACTGTTGAGGGAGATTTCCTTAGACTTTACTAAAAAATTTAAGTTAAAAAATAAGATGATTTCTGACACTATTGAAACCTCTGAGACAGCAGTATTTTACTGTTTCATAAGGACTGGGGAATGCAATTCACAAGTATAATTTTCATTTGTCCTAAATCTGCCATCCTCCCTTCTGCTAAGCCTTTATGTCATTAAACTTCTATTCCTATCACAGCTGCAATCAAAATAACAGGGTAAAAAGTGCTTTCCCAATTTGAACTAGACTAGATGTTTTTTAAGCTCTCTTTTTATTTTGGAAGTGTGTATTATCTGTGAGCAAGAAGATGATTAGTGACAGGAACCTTACAAACAGTTCACAGCACTGAGAGGAGTGTGACCAGTTTCTTCATTTCTGTAGGGTCCTGTAGTGTGACGTGGCTCTACCAAAACACAGACAGGCCAAAAATTCTAGACGGGTTTTCATTGGTTTTGGGTGTCACCTTCCCTCTTGGTCTTAAATCTACATTAAAAACATTTCTAGAGGCTGGAAGGACTTAAAGATCACAGTTGCCTGTCTCAAACACTGTTACCACAGAAGGACTTTGTCATGAGATGAGCACAGAATGGAATGACAGGTTGGTGCTGACTCTAGGCCTGGTGAGGTTCTGGCTATCACATCCTGGGTAATGCATCCAGAAAAAAATTCCCACTGTGACAAACTGCGTAAAGAAGTGACTGCTCATCTGTGACCACCAAAGCCACCCCGCTAATTTAATTTAACCAATAGAATAACAGAACTGTGAAGCCAATGAACATTAATTCCTTTGTTTGCTAAAATGTATAAATGGTGAAACAAATCAGGAGAAACATGTATAATTGGTTGATTAATACAATTAAGTGTGACCATTTTTTCCATTTGTTAGATGTCCTTGGGCTGTGATAACACTACAATGTGTGTAGTTACTTTGCTATTTAATGCTAGATCATTTTTAAAAATGGATTGATCTATTGATGTTTCTAGCAAGGTAAGGATTAAAATACTCTGCTTGACTGATTAAGGATTTTGTGTCTTGCCGGAGATCTCTGAATATATTAAGTAAAATGAAACTGATGAAAATTCCCCTCTTATGTCTTCTCTAGCTACAGGATTTATCCTCTACTTTTCTCTTGTTTTGTGAATCTAGTCCTTCTCTCATTTGCTTTTCTTCCAAGTATGAGACTAAAATGTTCCAGAAAATCTTTAGCTTTGAAAGTACTCAGCATTGGCTTAATGCAGCAGCCAGATAAGCCATCACTTATGCCATTGACATTAACCCCATTTTCTTTAACAAAGAGAAATGGGAACTAATAGTCTGTGGAATGAGGCTCTCTTGTCACTTTCTTGTAGCATGGCATATATTTTCAGCCAGTTTTTAACATCGTTCCCTCTGTTTGTGTGGTGTCCAGTCTTCAGACAAGATTTCTTGTCCCTATTAAAAGAGTTCAGAGGTGTTACTTTCTGCCACTGTAGGACTGACCCCTCCAGGGCATTTTCTGGGATTTTCTGGAGTGGGAGTAATTGTTCAGGGGATTTGTCCAACCACTGAGTGTTGGTATAAGTTAGTCTTGCTTTGTTCTTTATATTTTATATGAAAACACCTGGAGAACCATTAAGATTCAGGAAGTTTTAAATTATCATAGAATCATAGAATGTACGGAGTTGGAAGGGACCCATTAAGATCATCAAGTTCAGCTCCTGGCCTTGCATAGAACACCCCAAAAGTCACACCATGTACACACACACACAACAACCTGAGAGTGTTATTCAAACCCTTCTTGAAGTAAGGCTTGGTGCTGTGACCACTGCTATGGGGAGACTGTTCCAGTGTTCAACCATTCCTTGGGTGAAAAACCTTTTCTTAGCACCCAAACTGAACCTCCCCTGACTCAGATGCACATCATTTCCTTGAGTTCTGTCACTGGTCATGAGAATGAGGAGATCTTTGGCACAGTTATAAAGTTTTGGGTTCAAGGAATATATCAGAAATCAGCTGGGGAGCTCATCCACGTGATATCACTGCACAGGTGTCTCAGCATTGTCACAATACCAATTTTTTTATGGGTAAAGAACACCATTCTCTGTGTTTTGTCTATTTCTTTTCTGTTTGAGACCCAGAAATTTAAATTCAGAGTATGCACTTTTCATGACATTGTTGTGTTTTTTTCATCCATTTAATTGCTAAACTTCTTACTGCTCAACCTTGCTTACTGTTCAAAGAACTGGCCATTTTCAAACTGTTTTGTAAGCTTCAATATTACTGGATGGACTACTGTAGATAAGGAATTCTTAGTGCTATCTTACCAGAATGTTGATACCATGGGATCGTTTTGCTCTCCCTATCAAAACAGCATGGATTTTTTCTCACACTGCTCCTGCTTTTTTTTTTTTCCTCTAAGTTCTTTAATTCACTGACAGTTTAACTGATCAGTGTGACAAAAATTTGTTTTAGCCACTGACTCCTATAAATGCTATAGGCTGAAGCAAAGCATCTTTTCAACAGCTCTTGGAGAACTGAGATTAAAAGCAATCAAAGAATACAGATATTTCTTGACTTGAGGATATGTTTGAACACATGGAGCAGAAAAGGCTCATACAAATCTAGTTAGGCAAAGAGATTAGTTTCCACAAACCCACAAAAAGCACTATAAATGAAACTGATATGTCTGAATTTGGAAGTTTCTTTGAAGTTTGTTTCATAAAATTGGTTTTCAACCCTACAAGGTATTTTCAACTGTCAACATTCCTGCATGTTCTTATTTCCTGTCAGCACCATGATATCACTGCCATGAATCAAGGGTGTGCAGTGGAGATGATCAGAAAGAACTCAGCCAGAAAAGTCCCTGTGTTACAGGGCCTGGGCAGCTATCACCTGAGAACATGTGGATTAATGGTGGAAGCCTCACTGCTTCAGTGGTTGACAGAGGAAAAAGGATTTGGCAGCTAAAAAAACCAGAAGAGCATCTTGTCCCTTCTCGAATGCATTTTCTCCTTTTTGAGCTGTAGAATGTCAGAAGAGTTAAAAGCAGAGGGAAACATTAAAAATAGATATGTGGGTGACAGTATATACTCCTTTCCAAGTTCTCTTGCATGATAGCAAGTAGATAGTAGTAAGCTGATAGATGATAAGATGATAGCAAGATAGTAGTAAGCTGGTATAGGCTTATTGGCACTAACATAAATAACTACACATGCATTCCTTCTTTTCAAGAAATTGGGTTTTTTAGATCCCACCTACCAAAAGATTACATATATTTTATAAAAATAAAAATCAAAATATTTTTTATTGCCTTGAACTCCAAGAACTTTGCTGCAAATTAGCTCTAATGTATCTATTAGGTCCACTTTCTCTCTGCTTCTGTCTACCTCTTATTTTAGGCAGTATCTTAGGTTGGCCTCTGCATCTTGTGCTGGAAGGACATTCCCCAAAGGTGATTGACGTAATTTGAACTGTTACCCATCAAGGACAGTGAGTGGAAATTACTCAAATTCCTGAGACCTCCTGGACACAGCATCAAGCTGCCTGAAACCCCAATCTTTTGATGAAGAAGTGTGACAGAAATTTAATCTGAGGGATACCTTATGAGATTGGGTAATATTTCTTTTTTTACTCTCTTGTTGGAGTTGTCAGTTCTTCACGATGGTATTTGGACTTCGCCTTTGTTCCTTTTTCAGGGAAAATTCCCAAAAGTTCATCTGCTTTATCCTTTCTGCATTCTCCTATCCTGCATACACAGGTAAGGCTGAGTTTGCCCCCATCAGAAAAATCTGCTTTTTATGCATTTTTCTCACCACTGACCAGACACTGTTGCTGCAGTACAGAACCGATTTCATCCTTGTCAGGTAAAAGAATGTACTGCTTAATTAAAAAGTAACCCAATCTAAAGCTTCCAAATAAAACATGCAAATGACAATGCCATCCTTACCTTTTAGGCTTTAGGCCCATGCTACTGCCCACCTTGGAAAATAATCTTCCTTCCTCATAGTTGTCCTGTTTTTTCAGTGTCCTAAAATGATTACAGGATGCTACTGCTCTCATATAAGCTGTTTTTTCTTTAATGTCAATGTTAGCCAGCTCAAATCTGGGAGCCTAAAAAGAGATTTTTAGTCTCAGTCTCCCTGTTTAGCAGGACTGAGATTGTAGGCAATAGCAACTGAAGCATTTTACCTCTCATTACTGGCCATGTATTTTTGCATATAGTCCTAGAAAAAGGCTGAATGACAAAGATCTGTGTTTTTGCAGTTAATACTGTCCAAAAAGAAGCAGAATTCTGTGAAGAGGTTTTTGAAGTCCCAAGTGGCTGATAAACCATAGGTAAATTAATATAATGGAAATCTAGCTTTGTAAAAAACAGAAGGGAAAGACAGAAAAAAGGTGTTAAAAGAAGATTATAATAATTTACAATATTCTTAATAGAATTTATTTTACTCTCTTTTCCTCTGCACTTCATCTCTGTTATGAGAGAGGATGTTTTTTATCTGAGGTTGAATCAAAGCTGATTTCCAAAGTATTATTTCCAAGAACTTTTTACAATGTTGTAGGTCTCATGTAGTGAATAAACAAGATTTTCACATAGGGTCATTAACATAATATGATCTTTGCCCAAGATCAGTTTCTATACCTCTTGTACAATGGTCATATACGATCCTGAGCAAATCACAATTTTTTATTTTTTTTTTTTGTGCTTAGAACTAAAGGATGTATCAGACAGGTCCTTCTATCCTGAATTATCACTTTACTGTGTGGTCCCATCTTGAGGCAACTCGATTTTGCCATGCCAAAGCAGTCTAGCTCATTTTATGTCAGGCTAGATGGACACATGGTCCTGAATTGCAGATGTATAAGACTTTGTGACAGAAAATAAACTCCTTTTTATCCAAGCCAATAAAATATAAAAACTATATTTAACACTTTAACATTAAATTTTAATTTTTTCCCAAACCCAGGCCTTATGAATTTTGGATTAATTCAATTTTTGAAAGCAATGTCGTATTTTTGTGCTTCACTGTTTCTATAAAATAGTGCAATGGTCTACTGCTGCAAAATAAATGTGTATTTATAGTCTGTGGACTATAGTCTAGCAATAGCAACTAATATAGTGGAAGGTCCTTGAGGAAATTAATAATTCTGTAACAGGATTTTAATCATGCCAATATAAGAAGGCATAGGGTTACATATTTAATAAGGGAGATAAAACCCAGAGTTGGGTGTTTTCTCATGAACAAACTCTGTCCCCTGAATTGGTTAGAGTCACAGAATCACAGGATGGGTCAGGATGGAAGGGACCTCAGTGGGTCATGTGGTCCAACCTCCCTTCTCAAGCAGGATCATCCCAGAAGACATGACACAGGATGGTGTCCAGAGGGTCCTTGGATATCCCCAGTGAGGGAGACTCCACAACCTCTCTGGGCAATCTGTCCCAGTGCCCAGGCACTGCACAGGAAATAAGTTCTTCCTCATGTTCAGCTGGAATTTTCTGGGCATCAGTTCCTGCCTGTTGCCTCTTGTCCCATTTAGAGTTCTGGGAAAGAAATAAGAGGTGACAATGTAATCCAAACCATGTCCATTTGTATTGGACATATGTAATGGATACACATAGACCAGAGGGGATTTAAAGCTGACTTGACAAGTTCTTGCCTCTTCTATGCTTCACTACCAAGCTCAAAGTTTCTTGATGGAAAGGTTTTCTATTTTTCCCAATTTAATAACTTTTAATAAGTCTTTGGTCAACGAGAGTATCATGCCAACTGCTCAAAAGAGAAGCAAAGTAAAACTTTCAGATAAATAATATATATTAGTTAAAATTGTTTGGATGGAATTAAAGCTTGTGCAAAGTTTCCATCTCCCTAAGATCTGATCCAATGTGTTCATTCGAGGTGAAATTAGGCCTTCATTTACTCTCACACCATACTAGTTCTCTGAAATTAGTTTGCACAGATGTAAGGGCAGAATTTGGCCCACTCTATTTATAATATATATATATATATATATATAAAAGCTGGATTTTATTTATATAAGCAATCTAGTAAAGGAGATTAAATAGAGTAGGATGACTAGGAATATTTTTTTGTTATTCAGTCTCTTCCTTCTCCATTTACTGTTCTTTTGTGTGTATACCATATATTACCAGGTTCTGGTTTATGCAGATTAAGTGTGATATAAAACGTCATTAAAGGTGGTAGGTCTATTCATGTAATGAATAATAACTAATATTGTGTATGTAATGTCAATACAGAAATAACTAATTATAATAGAATAACTCATTGGTTTATGTTCTGTTAGTGTGATTTAAACAAATCAACAAGATTTGGAATATTTTATATATATAATATCATTCTCCTTAAGATACATGAAAAGCAATTATCATATTAAAATGTTAAAATATTCAGTCTTCTTTGACAGAGAAATTTGCACTGTGTAGGCATGGCAAAAAAAAAAATTAATTGAAAAGAAAATCTGAGACCCCCACCTGCAGTGCACCAGCTCTGGGATCCCCAGCACAGGAAGGACATGGAGCTGCTGGAGTGAGTCCAGAGGAGGTACAGCAAGATGATCTGAGGGCTGGAGCATGTCTCCTAGGAAAGGCTAAGAGAATTGGGATTGTTCAGTCTGAAAAAGAGAAGCTTTGGGGTGACCTAATTGTAGCCTTCTAATACCTGAAGGGAACTTACAGCAAGATGGAAAATTATGTTTAACAAGAGTATATAGTGACAGGAAAAGGGGAATGGGTTCAGACTGAAAGAGAGTAGGTTTAGATTGGATATTAGGGAAAAATTCGTCACTGTGGTGAAGGGTGTGAAGGGTGATGAGGCACTGGCACAGGTTGCCCAGATAAGCTGTGGATGCTCCATCTCTGGAAATGTTCAAGGCCAGGTTGGATGGGAGTCTAAGCAATCTGGTCTAATGGAAGGTGTCCTTGCCCATGGCAGTGGGGATTGGAACAAGATGATCTTCAAGGTCCCCTTCCAACCCAAACCATTCTATGATTCTATGGTTCTATAAAAATTATTGATCTGACGTATACATATTTTTTGCATATGCTCCAGTCACTTTATGAAAACAAACAGGTTGCAAAATGCTGTCAGAGATGTCATCTTTTCTTGAACTGGAACTTGTGTCCTTGGTGGCCCCTTTCAGACTGCAGTGCAGTACAACACAGTCTGACTGCTGTGCAGCTACAGACACTGGCACTGTGAGGTTACAATGTACTGAAAGGCTTTATTTTTCATATAGTGTGAAAACTAATAAAAGAGTATATTCAGTTGTCTCAGAGGAAAAAAAAAAGGTTTTATACAAGAAATTGTAAATCACCAGTATTTACTTTAAATTTTAATGAAATCCAGTATGGTACAGACTACATAAAGCACTTCAAACCACTTTTGTGTACATTTGGAAAAGTATAAATAGATAGGTCTTTACTCTGACTCTGTATTTCAGTTATTTAATAAAGTTTTCATAGGTAAAAATTTATGCAGGAAAATAAACTTATTTTGGAATATGATGGCAAAGTCTCAAAATATATCTTTACAAGTCAGACCAGAGGGGTATTGTTTATGTATATGCTGAGTGGAAAGAACATACAAATGAGTTATTGCTGATAGGCAAATGGCTCAGCTTGTAAAAAGGTAAAAGCAGAATTGTTCTCACTGCAGAGTGCTGTAGGAACACTTGCAGGCAAACAACGTGTGCTTGATGCCTTTCCTGAGGTAGATAATGACCTTGTAGTGGCCATGAATCTCCTGATAAGACAGGCTTAAACAGTTGAGCATGGCCTAGTTTGTATTTGAAATGGGTTCAGGGCACTATTGCTTTGAACCTTTGACTCATTTCCAGGGAAAATGTTTCCAACTGCTGTACACAGTCCTCACCACTGGCCACCCGTGCTTTCACTGCTGGTCAAAATTTCATTGGCCTGTAGACATTGTCCAGGTTGAGCTGGTTAGAACAGAAAAGGATTCAACAGGAAAATAAGTAAATTAAGCAGTTTGAATTTCACAGGCTTTGAAACTAATCTATCTTTTCCCCAGTCTTCTTATTTATATAATTTAAAGAAAACTAGGAATATTTTTTAGGCAAAAGAGGCGTGTCATACAGGTTGACATCTAGCAAGTGAATTTTTTAACATTTTTATTTGGATATTGACAAAAAAGCAGTTGCAAAACGCTGCAGAAGACTGCAAAAGTAGAATATATCCCACTTTTCTGTGTTTCTATATACCATTTACATGCAAAGGGTCTATTCCTGCATAACCAGCAATAATAAGAGGTTTGGCCTACTAGATGAGGGGAGAGAAATGGATATTGGCTACTTGGAATTTAGGAAAGGTTCCGATGCGGTGTCCCATAAGATCCTCACAGAGAAGCTAAAAAAGTATGGAATAGAAGTCTCAGTGGCGATCTTACTAACATATGCAAATACTAGAAGAGAAAATGAACCCAGACTCTTTTGTGGTGCCTAGGGAAAGGACCAGAGGCAATGGACAAAAACAGAAACACAGGAAGTTTCATCTGAACATTAGGAAACACTCTTTTACTGTGAGGGTGGCTGAACACCTGCACAGGTTGCCCAGGGAGATTGTGGAGTCTCCACCTTTGGATATAGTCAAAACTTGTCTTGATGAGGTCCTGGGCAACTGGTTCTGTGGGGGGTTGGACCACAGGTTCCTGCCAACCTTGACCATTCTGTGTTTTTCCATGATGCAGGAGTAAAAAAATCGACTAGACCCTGAGTACAGCCACAAGTGTTTCCCATTTCACATAACAGGAAAATCATAGAAAGAACACTCCTTAGAAGTTGCCTAAGTTTCAAATCTTTCAGGGTAGAAATAGTTGGTTTTTAAATTTTTTTTTTTAATGCAAAACCAATCTCCATGGAGGTACAGTGCATGCTGAGGTTGAGGTACATGGTACATGTGAACTGATAAACACAACAGAGGAATGGGACCCTTCTGAGTTATAGACTTCCCCCTAAATAAAGAGTTGCTTGGTCTACCTTTAAAAGCATCTTTAAAATTTTCTTTGGATATCATGAAAGGTTTTGCTCATTCTTTGGGAGAGACTGGTTTTCATTAACATGCTGAGAATTTCCATCATACTTCCCATGGTTCCTTAGCAGAATACTGCACCCTTCATGCCAATCCAGTGCTTCCCTTGTGGAAGAGAACTCCAGAAGGGTGATATAAAAGAACAGCCAAGAGACCCCTCAATATGAAAAATAGTTCCCAAATACATTGCCAGGCTCAAAAATGATGAAGAATAGATTTGTTCCTCTGTTTCTTTGGCAAGCAATAATAAAATTATGGTGTATCTATATCCCAAAAAAGATAAGGTTTATCCCTGTCTGAATTCGCAATGTCAAGCAAAGTAGGAAGGAAATTCAGCCATGTCTGTAATAAAAAAAAAAAAAAAATTAAAAAGTCTAGCTTTGTTTTTAAGTGTGGTATGGAGAAACATATTTAGCAACCAGCCACAAGGCAGTAAAATTGATTTCTGGTTTATCTGGTAAAGCTCTGAGTCTCTCACTGAGCTGGGAAATAATTGATTGCTTGGAGCCTTGTAGCAGTAGTTAAAAATTGATAAATGCTAAAGCCAGCACAGTGTTTTATAGATTCTCAGGAAGTGTGGAGCCTCCATATTTCTTTCTCATCACCAGCTCTAGATCATGTGGTGAAATTTAAAAGACTCTTCATCTTAGTCTTAGTAAATTATATTCAGCAAATCTAAGACCTTTTACTTTGGGATAGAAAGCAAAATCTTTAGTTACATAGCACTGATAAGCAACATATGAAGCCAAGTATGTTTTTGCAGGTAAGCCTACTGTTTTAGATCAGCTGATTAGATTAGAGTAAAAACCTACAAAATGTCTATGTCTGTAATCATGGTTTGTTAAACCAATGTTTAGAAAAAATATTGGTATTTATACCTCAGATGTTTGTAAATAAATAAAACTACTGTACTAAATAAAGAAATAAACTGCTGTAAAAAATCCATATCAAGTCCCATTTAGCAAAGAAATGCCTAAAGTTTTCATTAATATAATTTTCCCTTTATTAGTGCAGGAAGCTGGCTTTTTATATCAGCTGACTTTTTTACTGGGGCACATGTTCTAGTTCCATAGGCACCTTAGTACAAATTATCACAGCATAATGATGCTTCTTCTACTTCAAATTAGTAAATAAATATCTCAGTTTCATAGTCACTCACTAAAATAGAAAACCAGTGAAAGAATTGATTATTGAGGCAAATTTCACTACTAGTTTCTTAACTGAATAGAAAATACAGCAGGCAGCAGAACCCAGACTCTGCCTCTTGCATCTTATATTTAGAGCTAGAGCTCAAATTATTTATTTGCTGACTATTTTGCTAAGCAAACAAAAATATTTTAAATTGTTTCTGTAAACTCAGCAGCTCAGCACTTAACTTCAACATTGCTGGCTACATCTGGGATCAAGCTGCAGTTTCCCTTTGCAGATCAGTGAGACAAGTGATTAGCATCAAAATAGTCTGTTTATTCATGAAAATCCTGCTTTCTAAGGCCATGGGATGAAGTTGATCTTCAAGTCAGATGACCTCTGTCTTGTTATGACAGAGTCCACAACACTTCACACTGCAATGTTTGTAGCAAACCCAATGGCCTTAGGAACGCTGCAGTGTATTGGTATTTTTCTTGTCAGCTTTATTAATGTTTTAGAACAGCTAATGTGATGAAGACTCAAAACATAATTGCAACAATGATGGAATTAAATCCTTGTCCTCCACTTTCTCCTTCATTTTCTACTTTGGGACTGTTTTATCTACTGCCTTGAAAAATAGGATAGAGAGGGAAAGGAATATGGGCAAACACAAACATATTCTGAAGGAGCTGCTTTCTCACCAAATCACATGACACTGAATAAACACTAATTAAAATGTCACTAGGGGCACTGATTTTATATTTTTTATCAGGTTCTCCTTTCCTCCTTTCACCTCCAAATCATACTGGGAAGTCAGCTGGAGCTCCATCAGGATTATGGAGCCTGTGAGTTGTCAGCTTCCTTCTTTTCCTGCACTCTTTTCTAACTCAATTAACTTCAATACTCCAGTTTCAGTGGTGCTGGCAAAACAGATATTAAACACACAGCTTTGCAGCTAAAATTGCTACATTCTCCTCATGCAAATAAGTGCATCTGTGTGGGTTTCATCATCTTGTGCTAGGTGAGGTATTTTAATATAATCAGCATTACCTAGACTCGAAGCCATGGTGATGGCCTGTCACCATGAGTTTCTTGCTGAAGAATGTTAATGTTGCTTTTAAAAATGCATAATTCTACATGTGTCAAATTAAATTATGTACATCAATGGAACTCTCTCCAAAAAGCCAGAGACTTTTATCTGGCCCAAACAGTTAGAATTTGGGTGCTATGAGATAAGATACACTCAACCTCTTTGGTCTTTTCATGCCCTAACAAAATATTATTTTGAATATTTTATAAACAAAAACCTCTTTAAACATGAGAGTCTGAAATATCAGAAATCTGATATCTTTTACCCAAATCACTGATTTTGTATTGGCAGTGAATTTGCCCTGGTAAAGAGTGGCCCAAATTGAACAGTAAGGTTCTGATTTCCTGTTTTCATCTTCAGCTTTTAGGGCTTCAGTGGGTGCACAGTTTCATTGTTGGGACATACCCAGATGCAATGTTGTGCTTAAAAATATATATCCCCCACCCCCCAAATGCAACACTGTATTTAGATGCTGTACAAACCCTGCATGTAATTCATCTTCCTAAT
Organism: Daphoenositta chrysoptera; assembly: GCA_013397915.1. NCBI lineage: Eukaryota > Metazoa > Chordata > Aves > Passeriformes > Daphoenositta > Daphoenositta chrysoptera. The sequence goes on along the minus strand of VZRO01008278.1, from coordinate 106,199 downwards.
GTTATATCCCATTAAAAATAGACAAGTGATAGTGTAGGATATAAAAAAAAACAAGCAAGCAAAAATATTTTCTACTACAGAAATCTCTTGCAGATTAATAAGCGGTTTGTGGGCAGAATATTCTGATTTTTTTTTGAACTGGATTTAAAAGTTGTCAAATTTGTAACTGTCAGAAAATCTCAAATGAAAGATAAGCAGAGAACCATCAATTCCTTCTCAAAGCTCTAAGTTATGTCTTTATCTAAAAAGAAACATGATGAATCATCACATTTGCACAGTTCTTTTCTTTAGATATTTTCCATTTCTTCACAATTCAGATTACTCTGTTGCAATAAGAATATATTGTCATTATGTGACTTAAAGTATTGCCATATAATATGACAGCATCTCTCATTATGGAATCTAATTTCATTCTTTTGAATTTAAATTACTTTTCCTTACTCATTACATGTCTTCTCTGTAACTTTCATTACAGGCATTTTTCTTTTGATAATTCACAAACATCCATAACTTCTGATAACTTTGTCTCCAAGGACAGAAAGATAAATAGGGTATCCTTGAACATTTGTAATCTCCTTGATCTTGAAAATGCAACTATATATTATGATGGGTGTTTAGAAGCATACAAACAGGAAAAAAGCTGATTAATTGCTCTTTAAACAGATCTGGCATTAGAAATGCAGATAACATCTAATAGTGAGCTAAAATCTTCAAGTAGCTGTCAAGCATGTTTCCACACAATATTTGAAACTTGAATCATGCTATGTTGCCAGACGCCATAAACAGGAATCTTACAAAAGTCTTAAAAAACACTTTATCTGAAAAAGGGGAGAAGGGGTAAAACAACAACAACAACAAAGTATTCAAGCCGTGAACTCCACAGAACAGAATGGATAAAATTGTGGGATCATTCTCCTGACTAAGGTGACATGAGACCCTAATGGTCCACATTGCACATGGAAAACAAGTAGAACAATGTCACCACCACATGGGTTTCTGCAGTGTCCTGCTGGTCCTTCTTCACCCTAAAGTGTGGTGGAGGAGGAAGGATGAGCACTCTCACCATTGCCTGGGTAATTATTTTGCTCACAGGTGCACTAGTCATGAATTGCAAGTTACAAGTTATGAATTAGAGAACTTGCAAATTAGAAACTACATGAATGAATTTACAAGAAGACGAACTAGTTAATTCACATTAGACTAGTCTTTACAAGTGGGATCCAGCCCTTGTTTGGTGTGTTTGCTTTCTTTCCTAATGAACTCATAAAATAAAGATTAATTTCACAGAATATTCTATAATGTAAAATCAAGAGATCCAATCAGATTTTAATGCACCCTTCTACACTCACTGATGAAGTACAGACTGCATAAGTGGTAAGTGGGGTGGGGTGAGAACCACCTAAAATGTCAGGGACACAGGATGGTGATGAGTGGCGTGAAATCCAGGTGGATGTCAGTCAGCAGTGGTGTACCCCAGGGAATATATTAAGGCCAGTACTATTTAACATCGTCATAAATGCCTTGGGCAGAGCACACTCTCAGCAAGTTTGCAGATGGTATAAAATCAGGAGGAATGGTCAATGCACCAGATGGACGCACTGCCATACAGAGTAATGTAGACAGTCAGGAGAAATGAGCTGATTAGAACCTTCAACAAAAGACCAGAACTTCAAGAGAGGGAAATAAAAAGTCCTGCAGGTAGGGATGTATAATCCCCACAGACTGGTTGGAGAGTAGGTTTGCAGAAATTGACACAGGGGTCCTCGCCGACACCAGTTAGAGAGAAGCCAGAAATATGCCCTTGGGGCAAAGAAGTTCAAAAGTCTACACTAAACAGAGCACTGCCAACAGGTCAAAGCAGGTGATCTTTCCAGTCTGCTCAGTGTTGGAGTGTAGTGCTATAGCTGGCCATGAGGAGATATTCCATGTGCTGTATGTCTATAGGGGTGGAGTTCCTGGGGAGCTTTGCCTCTGCTCTGAGCTGGGCAAATACGTGCCAGTAGTGCTGGGTCTGTGCTGATAACCCTGATAACCCTGACTGCAAGGCCAGGTGTGTAGTGACAGCCATAGCAACATGGTCATCAGCTTCTGCAGATGATGCTTATAGTCAACAAATTCAAATAGAGAAAGTTTTCTCCTCAAGGCACTATCTGTTTTTCTGTTTTTAAAAATTAAGAACTTAGGTCCAGAACAATGACATAAGAGTGACT
>VZRO01008278.1:37199-103968 GCA_013397915.1 Daphoenositta chrysoptera | reverse complement strand
TTTTTTTTTTTTTTTTTGTGCGATTGTAGTACAAGTGGGGTTTCTCGCCAGGATTTATGACTTTTTCTCTATAAAGACCCATTTGGCCCCATTTGGCTGTCCTGAGAGAAGGTCCCTGCAGATTACAGAGCTTTCAGACTGGGCCCATCTCCACAATGTTTAATAAGCAAAAAGGCATACTTAGAAATGTGAAATTGTAAGTGAATATGACTGCTTAAAAAAAAAAAAAAAAAAAAAAACAAAACACATCAGTTTGTTTTTTATGGACTGTTACATTTTTCTTTGGATTCAACATTTTTATCCCTACTAGAAAGAATTTTAGTGCTGAAAATGAAATATAGGAGTAATCCTAAAACATTGGGGCTTGGGAGAATGGCCACATTGGTAATTACCCATAAGCCTTCACAACACAGCAAGAAATGCTTCTATGATTTATTTCTATTGCTTAGAAAAATCTAGAAAGTCTGTACAATACAGCATGCCCTGATATTTGCTTTACCTCAGCAACCTTACTGAAGCTTAACTTAATGAAGTAATAAATTCAGAAATGTGTTTCTGCATGCATTTGTTTCATAGATTTATTATATATAAATCCACTTATAAAATGCATTGGGATACAAAGTCAACTCTGCAGAAACTTCCTAAATACTGATGCATGTACTACAGTCTCCATTACCAATAATATATAGGAGGTAGAACATTTACTTTAATGATGATGAACAGAGGCTAGACACAGACTGACTGATGTATGCATAATTCTCAATAGCTGCTAAAAGAAAGATATTGCCTCTTTATAAGAAGTAAATAATTTTATATCTGTGCATTATATTTGCTCTTGTTCCTATTTATCTTATATGGAGACTACAGACTTAAAAGCATTTAGGCAAATTTACTTATACCAGTAGAAATATCTTCATTACACTGCATCAAACACTTCTGGGTGAAGAGTTTAGGGAAAACTGTGAATTGCTTTAAAAGAATAGAAAGTTTCCACTAACATTTCTGCAATTCTACACTGGCAAAATTTGGGCAGCCTGGCCACACAATATAACCAATTATGATTTAGTTCATAAAGCATGGCTTTGCTTATAAAAATAACACACTCATAGGTTTTTCAACATCACACTTGAAGTTAAGAACATCAGTAAAAGTGTAACAATGACCATGTCTGTGAGGAATCCTGCCAGTAAAACTATAACAATACCTAGCAAAATTTTACTCATTACCTTAACGAGCTCACCACTGTAAGAGGAAAGAGAACACAATGGCTGCCAAGTTAATTTTATCTCAGTATCACCTGGACTTACATTAAGAGTTACAGTTAATTCACAAACAACTGTTACAATATTTCAATATTTGGGCACCTCCACTTCCTTTCACCTGGCTTTTTTTTAAAAGAAGCTATTCTGACATGTTGGGATGCTCATGGTGTTTCAGGGGTTGTCATTTGAAAGGCTTCACTCATGGATGGCAATGGAAAATATTTAATATTATAAAAAGTATTTAATAATGATTCAGGTAAACCATGACATTCAGCTCAGATGACATTCATCTGAGCTGCTGAGATATCTTGTAAAGTTTTATTCATAAAGTCCCTACAGTATTTCTACTTAAGCCAGCCTTCCAGAAAAGTCTGTCCTCTGGGATGTGCTTAAGAATACTCGTGGAGGCTGGTTACTGCTGCAGGGTGTGCCTCCCATGTGGAAAGAAGAATAGGAATAGGAAAAGGATTCCAAACTGTGAGAAGACTGCCTTCTCCTGAGACATTAGGCTTACACAGGTGGATGTAGGAATCCATGTTAACTGACTTGAGAAGTTTGATATCTCTCTGAGGAAAAAATGATACATTTTCAACTCAATGAAAATTAGGTCTTGACAATTTTATAGGATTGCACCAAAAGCAATATGATTCTGCAAAACATAATTTAGTCTAATATGCATTTTTAGAGGAAAGGTGTTTTATCTAGAAAATTTTCCACTTGTTCTCTCATTCATAAACATACTGCCTTCACTTCATGTTTGCCCATTGCTTATAATGCAAAGCACATAGAGCGAGTATAGGCATTTTCAATTGAATTTCTTCAGCGATCATTGGATCTCATTTCTGTTTTTTTTCCTAAGTAACACCTGAAATGAAGATGAGGTATTAATCTGTGAATTCATACGCATTCTTTTTGAAATCACCTTTAATAGCAGGTATTGGTGTGCACGTGTTCGAGCAGGTACATTCTCAGGACTTTGACATACCCTTGGACCTTCGAGTTGCACATTTCACACACCTGTGTGGGTATATAAATCTTAGAAGGAATAGCTGTACATGAATAATAACCTTCATCAAGGCCTGTTGTGAAGGCACACAACAGGCCTTGAGAACCTGACTGCATATCACAGCTTCCACAAGGTTTGTCTGTATCAGCCCATTTCTCCTCTATGTCTCCATGGAGGGAGGAGGTTATGCATGGCCTCTAAAGTTGTAGATGTGGAATTATTTATACATTCATACTGAAGAAGAACATCTGGAAGCAGCTTCATTTCCAACGCTGTGTTGCAGCTTTCACTGCAGTAGGCTACAAGAATGTATCACTGTACTAACTTATTTAAACAGATTAGCAAAATTAAGAGGCAGTTAGGATTACATAGCTGGAGTTATTTGTGTGGTAACTACCATAAAGGTGTGATTACAACCTGGAACTACTTAGTTACTAAGTAGTTTAAAAAAAAAAAAAAAAAGGACAAGGTATTTCCATAGGGTGACTTCTTCCTGCAGTTCACATGCAATATGCAGCCTTCAGGGACACTACAGAACGCTTTATCCATTTGAAAACCATTTGATGCTCAAATTCACTTGTGAAAACAGTGACCTGTTTTTCTTTGCAAGTGCACATGTGCATGTAAATGAGAGCAGAATTTGTCCTAGAAGACACAGACAGAGTCCACACTGTTGCCCAGCTTTTCTAAAAACATCTGCAGCATATCCTGAGACTCTTCTGTGACTGAAAGTGAACTCTATGCTTTTGGTATCTGAATATAGTGATTCAAAGCCTGTTCAGTATAGGAAACAACTGTGTGTTGTTTATTCTCTGAAACTTCATTTAGTGACCAAACTCAAAGTGCATTTCACTGACAGAGGAAGGGGTTTGTATTGCTACATATCCCAAGGAACCAGCTTTAGATCTATACAGTTGGTACATGGATGTTTATGCAATTTTATCTGTCTGAAGTTGATATTTTTGAGCTATATTAAAAGGTTATTGGCTTCAGTTGCATTCACATGAATGTCTTTTATAAAGAATATCTGATGATAGCAATAATCTAACATAAAGGAGGCAAACCTCTTTTAATAGATGTACATTACACAGAGGTCATATTTTGTGTGCATTATACATGTTCATTTCAACTGTGGAACACTTAAATGCTCTCAGAACATGTTATTTAATCTTGTACTCTTTATAGTTTATTCTATTCAGCAACTGTAATTCCTAATATGTAAATAGATATGCTGGCTGGCACTGCTTAAAATGTCTCATAGCTAAAAGAAGCTTGTCATGGGTTAACCCAGGAAATCAGTCTGGACCATAGTGGGAGAACCACTGGATCATTAATAAAATCAATAATTTTTAAAAATGAGAATACAGTATAATACAGAATAACTGGCTGTAGAATACCAGGAATGTAACTTAACTTTGATGTTTCTTGATATTCTGGTCTCAATGGTGAAATATTATAAATATCTTTGCTTCCTTTTCCTAAGGTAAATTGGTACACACCTCAGACACACATCAAGCTTCAGTGTTTGATTCTTCTTGAACTCATGTGCAGGACAGAAGGGAGCATTTCCACCTGTGTGATTACTTCCTCTGACGTGGCTGCAGAAAGTGCCTGGGAATGCTTCCTATACCAATTGCACCAACTATTTCTCTTTATCACTCTAAATCATCTTCAACCATTTATGTTCACTGTGTATTAGAAATGCTGCCAAGGCTGAAGGAGCCTGAAATAAATTGGGGAAAAAGATTGATTGGCATTTGCAGGAGGAGCCGCTCATCAGAGCAGTTCCATGAGAACCTCTTGTTCATCAAGACACTAACGATGGCTGTGACACTGCCGTCCCCAGGCCATGAGAAACCAGCTACAGTATGTCAGTGACACATTGATTGTGGGTTTTGATGGAAAGGAAGGGCATCTTGTAACTTCTGTTTCTACTGCTACACCCGTGCTGATTCCAGTACTGACAGCTACCGCCTATGGATGAGAGGCTCTGCAACCTGCTGGGGCTAAGAAATCACAATGTCACCAGGACCTGAAGGGTTGTAAGTGAGAAGATAAATAGGAATGGCTGCCCTTCCAAAAACCAGCACTTACAGCCTGTAATTGCACAGTGAAATATAAGAAAATGTAGCTTATGTGTAGGGTGTAGCAGATGTTTTGACCGCCTTCAGTTGGGTTAAAAGGTACCCTTTCAGGTATCTCCAGTTCCAGAACTGATTTCATACATCATGCAATGGCCAGAAATGATTGTCAGTGTCTTTTGTTTTCAACATTCATACAGGAAAAACATTGGTATGACAGATACTTGAGTAAAAAGGAACAAACCCCATTTCTGGGGAGGGCAGAGTGTGAAAATCTCTGACACCTGTACAAGGTGCAATCCAGGAAGGTCTCTGATGTCACAAGAGTCACACAAGTGGCAGGTCTGTCTCCACAGCCTGCACATGACAGACCCTCTTATGGAAAGGATGACTTGGAGTAAAGAAACAAGCCAGACAGCACGACACTGGGGAAATTTGGTACCTTGGCTATCTACATGGGCCAGAATTGTGGAGTGCTACCAGTTTAGTTCACTGAGAACCTGAAGGAGTTTTAAGCTGTTGTAGTTAAGAGAGACACAAAATAGTCCATAGATGGTCAGGAGTGTATAGGTCCAATAATGCGCAATTTCTACTTTGAGCAGCATTGATGGGAAAATGCAAAGAGCAAGGAGAGTCAGGAACAGACATAAGGCAGAAGAGATTTAAGTGAGGAGCAGGAAATGGGGTTGTGGCCATCATCCTGCTGGGCACTAACAAGAAGCTCAATTTGCAGGGGAGGGCTCAGCCAGCCGGACTCCAAAAGAGGCTGTGTCTCTCAAACCACCCTGTCTGTCCTTGATAAGCTTCCGTAAATTTTTAAAATGCACTCCACTGTTGCTGTTAGCAATAAAATGGACAAATGCTCCATGTCACCAACTGAAAGAAAGGGTCATTTACTGGGGAGCTTAGAAAAAAATAATTTCCCAGTGAACTGGCAATCCTGGCTCTAATGGTAAGCAGTGCTGTATCAATTACTTCCAACGCAGCAACTGTCACTTGTTTTGGAAATTTGCATCTTTTAAATGAATATTTTCAATCAACACTTTAGACTCCAGAGCTGTCACTACCTTCACATGTCACTGCTGTTACCATGATCACAAGTCATTGCTTATGAGACAGATTGCCAGCAGTGCACTTCTGCCAAAACTGTCAATGCAAGTGCTTATAAGCTTTAATAAAATAGTTTAAAGTGTGTCTATGTGCATCTGTGAACGGGTTAGATAGAGAAGGCGGGAGAAAGAGAGACCAAATTGCACTTTTCAATTCTCAGGTGGTAGAGCTGTTAAAGGATTACATTGACCCAACAAAACAGAATGAAGTTATCCACTCTCTTAATTTAACATAAAAAACCAAAAACAACAGAACAAAGCAAAAAAAACCCCAACCTTAAAGCTCTTAGGTAAAAACTGAGTGTGGAGGTGTGCATCTCTAACACCCTTTTGGCATCTCTAATGCCTTTTTGGCACGAAATAGTCAACAGAAGTCAGGAAACCCTCGGGCATGTACAACAACTCATATGTGTTGCAACGTAAAGCAGGGCTTTGAATTACAGCGTGTTTTCTGAAGGGAACCCTGTTCATGCATATCTGAGTGTCACCAGCAGATTAACTGCTTGGGTTAAAAGCTGTCAATGCTATCTAACAAAGGCTGTACAAAATCATCTGATTGTCTTTAACAACCTCTGTCGAAATTATTTTTTATGATAATCTCATACCCCTACAAATGGAGGGAAAAGTGTGACCTTCTGATTTAAAATAACAGGTGTAAAAAAGTTTTGAAGCTCCATTAGAGATGCCATGTGTGGAAAACTTTCATAATCCTTGCATGTTGAATCATCCTGTTACAAAGGTCCAAGTTTATGAGTACTTAGCCAAGGTAGAGTATTGGTGTTGAGCAAGCCTGACAGTGAAATAAGAGCTGGTAAAATCTTCTGAGATTTGTATACTTTTAGAACAATAACTCATTTGACCAAGCATATTTTGCTGGAAGAAGTGCCACTCAAACTTTTGTGACAAGCATTGTATCATTACTATTAATCTGTTACAAAGCGTTTTAGCTACTTATAGGTATTGTGCCATAAAACCTAAAAATTATTTGCAAGTAATGTTTCCATATTATTTAGTGAAATGATTTGCTCTCTGCAATATAAATTCCAAAATAATAAGTGGGGTTTTTTTTCCCTAAAATTCATATCTGTGGTGAGACTTTTGGTGAAATTCCAATAAATTAATTTTCTCTCCTCATGTCTTGATGTATACTCATTTTATTTGTCTCTTCCCTGAAAAAAATGTGGGCAGGAAAGTTAAGAGCAAACGTTATAACTGCATTCTGGCTGAATAATACCCCATCAAGTCGATGATACTTCATGCAGTCCTGGAGAACCAAAACACAAAATATGTTTTGTATAATTAACACTAAAAATATTTCAGTTATGAGACTGACAACTCTTCAGCACTTGATAAGACTGAAATAAAGCAAGCTAAAAGCAATTATTTGCATCCCCACTTGTTGTGCATATTTTGTATAAATATGTTAAAGGGAAGTCTGCTTTGAGAAGAGTCTAATCCTTCCAGATGGCAGTGCTCAATGTCTGCACACTGACATGCTAATGTGCGTGAAAGAGGTTCAGAGTGATGATCCTGGATCCTCACCTAGTGGTGTTTGAAACTTGTCTGTGGAAAGTAGACCTAAACAGGAAATACTTAGGCAAGTATTTTTCCACAAAAAAGAGTGTAAAGCTTTAACAAGCCTCCATTCCATACTGCACACATCTAGCACAGCCTGATGTCAAAGCAGGGGTGTTTGCTGCAGGCATGGCATTATACCTCTGCTGGTATTTCATTAGAACTAAACATTATTCCAACTTCCCTTCATTAAACAAAGGAAGAATCTCCTTACCTGGAACTCTTTGTTTGCTGAGGTGTTTGAGGAATCTTTCTCAGCTTTCACTGCACACCCAACTGTCTCCTTCTCCAATTTTTTAATGCCTGCTCTGGATGACATTACCCTGTGGAAGTTATCATTTGGTTCTAGAGATGTACAAGTAGCCATTTTGGTTTTGTAGTTACTAATGTTAAATGTGCATTAATTTCACTTTCCTTTGTGATTTAGAACCTTTAATGTTTCTCATGTATTTCCCCCAAATTTAAAAATATGTACAAAAATCACATTCCAGTGGGGGATTGTCATGGCACACTAATTTTTTTCTAAATATGAAGCAATAGGTACCTCAACAACAGTTCCATTCAATTGTGTGCTTTAGGTGGTTTAAATTACACAGGTAAGGCTATGGTATGATTTTCAGGGTCACTGTTACTGCAAGCCTGTGTGAGAATACATGTAAGTCTAGAAGCTTCTGCAATGAAGCTTGGGAAGGCTACATGGGTGTATGAAATTATGGGGTTCAGCTGTTTTGGTGTTTTTTATCTATCTCCTTGTCTTTTGATAAAACTCTGCAGCATCAGCTGTCATTGCAATCAGTGCAGGTTTAACAGATTTCAGTCAAAGCTGAATGAGAAAAAAATAGGTAGACAGATCAATGAAGTGATCATGCAGATCTTTGCATAAGTGAGTAGGTCATACTCCTGTAGCCTAAATAAAATAATGGATTAAATGCCAACCTGGCTGTTAATGAGAACTCTACTAATAATGCCCCAGTAGTGATAGGGGTGATACCTTTTACAAAACAAGGAAAAGTCCTGTGATGCACTAATTTAACTCACTGAGTCCAGCCTTTCCATCCAACACATTTTTTACGTCTTGCATTTGAAGTGAGATAGCAAAATATGGTCCTGCTTGTTTTGTTCAGCTACTCTGATGTGTAAGTTTTAAATGTACCAACCTAGGATCTCTCATTAAAAATCAGTGTTTTCTACAGTTCCAAGTAGCATCATCCTGAAACAAAACTTTGTTGCACACCATAGATTTGACTGTAATATGTAGCCACAATATTCAGCATGACAGCAATCATGTATGACAGTATTTATCATGTATGACATCATGATAGTATTTAGCAGAAAATCTTTTGCAACCATGTGTGTCCCCTTTTCTTATCCCACAATGAGGAAGGTGTAAGATGATTCTTGGCCTCAATAAAAATGCTTTTTTAAAGGACAAGAGTTTTTATACACATGTAGTGTAAAATTGAATAGATCTGGTTACATCCTAAAAGCTCATTGAGAAGGCTGCAATCCCCATCAGGTGTTTTGTATGGTTAATGTTTTCTTACGTTTAACTTAAGGGTCCAGAATGTGCAAAGGATCATCCTGAAATCTGTTCAGTAGCTGATGAAATTATATCCTGCTGTCCTTCTGTTATTACTTGGAAGTGTGGTAGATTCCAGCAGGGAAATCCTGTGGTTGGTGGAAGGAGAGCTGAGGAAATCTGGTTATTGGCAGGGCCTGCAAGCCTCTGACAGCAGCAGGATTGCTGCAGGGGATTTTAAGTGGTGCACTGGAACCCATCAGATATTCAAATCTGTTAGTGCTCAGAAGATAAAGTATCTGCATCAGCTGCCCAAAGCTCTATCAGAGGAAAGTTTGCACTCTGCAAACGCAGAGAAGGCCTCTGAATTCCTGTGTAACCAGCACAGGTATTAAGACAGGATGTTTAACTTGTTACAACTGAGTTAACTCTATCTTTTGCAGTGTTACATCAAATATTCTTTTCAGAAGGACCAAGGATGTGAAACATTATAGTGGTTAAACTGACCCGGATTAGAAGGGCTGAGATCAAGGAAAAAGAGTCAGATGGCAGCAGGAACGGCTGCGTGATGAACACTAAACAGCTGCATGATTGCTTGGCCTTAGAAGAATTTAATTTGAATTTGAATTGGCTTTGACCTGTGTGATCTGCCTCAGTGTGCTTTTACGAAACATCTATGTGATGCTTCTCGTTCTTATGGCACGTCCTACCTTGCATTCAAAAGCCATTGCTTGAAGCTACTAAAAAACAGCTAAAAAGAAAACAGGAAAAAAAAAAACCACCCCTATGTTACACTCCTTGGACGAATGTTCTATTCTTTCCAGCAAAGCCACAAAGCACAAAACTTACAGCTTTATGAAAGCCATATTTTATTACAATGGCTTCAGCAGCTGAAGCATTAAGAAAACCTGTAATTGTAAAAGATGAATAATAAAATTATAAAAACTTCACACAATTTTTTGAATGGGTGAGAATACGAACAGAGCAACTCCTCCACCTTCAAAGAATATTCTCTGAATTCATCTTGAAAAGACTGTCCAGAATTATGAAAAATTACTGCTTTAATAATTCACTGCCTTGAAGTTCCCCGTCCTTCCCCTGAAATAGATAGAGGGTTTTTTTTTCCTTTATGTATTTCTAGAGAATTATATTCTCTATTCTATGGTCCTAATCTTGTGAAAAAGTGTGTACTTAAATAGTATAACTATGGAAAAGCTCTCTACTACTACATTCTACTAGTTTCAGAAGGACATATTTTCATATTACATGTATGTGTGTGAGACAAAGAAAATATATGGACCATAGGTTAAATAACAGCTCCCACAGATGATTTATTTTTTTAAATCTTGACCAGGGTATCCTGCCATGCAGTTTGGATATTTCTGAATACCTTGTCAGGTTAAGTTCACTAAATTCAATATTTAGGTACTGCTCTGGGTCTTCAGACTGTCATGAACGTGAAGATAGATAAAGTTCACTGGTAGGGAAGGCAACTTCTTTTCTCACTTTGCCTCATGACTGATCACCTAAGCACATCCTGCATGAATGCCCAAAGAACTGCCCATCTGCAATGACTACTCAAAGATAATTACTACTCTGGGGTTCATCCCTCTGTTATTCTTGCTCAAGCTGTTCGAATATTTAGAGAGTCAGACAGAAATGAGAACTATTCTCTAGTCTGAGCATCCACCAGGGATGCCCAGGCCTCTACTCGGCTCTTATGCAAAGCAGAACAGCTTCATCTGATTAAGATGTATTCCAAAATAAAAGTCAGACAAAATGTGAATTAAATTTTAGGAGCTCCAAATCCTTAATGGCAAAGGGGAATAGAGTGTTTTATGTGTGTCTTCCTGGGATTCTTTGAAAGACCAACTTAAATATTTTTCATCTTCAGAATATTCTTTATTTTTTTCCTTCTCTTTACTTCAGTTAACATAAACAAAATTATTCTTATTTCATAATGTTATATGACAATACTTCATTAACAGATTTTCATACTGCCTTGATTTTTCTATTGTCTGTTCCTTATTTTTATTCACATTAGTTGTACAAGGCAGTACCATTATATTCCCTTGATTTTTGCTGTTCTTCCAATTGCTGTAAGTTCTTTACCATTCTCTAGAGTAATATCTGCTTTTTTCCCCCACTAAAATTCCCTTTCATAGGGAAAAACTGAAGTATTTGAAGCTATTTTAAGAAAAGGGTAAATTTTAAAGAAGATAGTAGTATCAAAACCAGAAAAAAAATCAAATCAAATATCTGTGTTACATAACTTCTAAAATTAAGGTTTGGTGTTTTTTTATTCAAGTTCTCCTTTTTTAAATTCCATTTGTTATTTTGGCAAAAGTTTTGCTGCTATGTTACAGAATAATGCAAGCTTTCCTTTGCTCTTTCCACTGAGGTTGAAGTTGTATTTAAATTAGAAGAGGATTTTTTTTTTCTTTGTTGGTGTCTCTTCCAAACATTTGATGAGCTTGAAAGAATTCAAGTGCTTCCTAAATTTTCTCCAGCCCATGACTCCACAATCTGCATGAGAGTGAATGTTTGCTGTCAGTTATTTGGCAGCAATTTCTGTTGAATACAGGACATGGGTCCTGCTGAGCTCTGCAGTCTTTTCACTCATCCATGTAACATCTTTTGTTATCTGGCTTTAGTTTTTCAGAGTCTGTACTGTATAACCTCCTTTATTAATCCAGTGAATGGATGTTCTTCCACATTGTTCACCTCCATGCAAAGGGAATGGAGGACATAAGGAGACATTTTCCTTGGTGCAGGCAGTTCAGCATGATCCCACTGCAGCACAGAGATGCCTGCTAGGAGAAACACCTGTAACTGCTGAAATCAATGGCAATTTTTACTTTTACTTCAGTGGATGTGGTGTTGACTTCATTGGGGTTTGGTCCAAAAGTTAATTGGTATCCCTAGCCATTAAGCTGATTAATTTGTGTGGTTCACATGAACGCCAGTGCCAGTGAGACAGAATCTTGTTTGTAACGGATCCAATGAGAAAACTCTAAATGCTCCTCATAAACACATTTACTGGTCCTCACAGAGACACCGTCCTTGTACTGGAGGGGAAATCAGCATCCCTTTACTATGTGCAGCTGCAGACATGGCCAGAGTTTATCCCAGCAGTGCCTTTGCTGGCCTTATTGCTGCCTCCCTCATGCCACTTCACTGTGTGGTCCTAATCTCCGTGCAGCCTTTCAGATATTCAGTGCTCACGCATACAGAAACTGCTTAATCTCCCTGCAATTTCACTGTTTGTATCATCAGCCTCTCACCTCTGTGCAGATCACTCGTTTCAATTTCCCAGTGTGCTGTTAGCAATCAGGTATACATTAGTTTCATCTACTTCTTACCAAAACATTAATGCATCTATCTCTCAATCTGTACAAGACCTCTCGGGGGTTTTCAATTTATTTATTTATTTAAACTTTTTTTAAAGGCATGGAAATGGAAGAACCAGGAACACAGCATTACCCTGGCAAGTGACAGACATGTCCCAGTCAGTAATGCAAATATATTTCTGTTTTAAACTGAGCCTGTTAGAGCTGGCTGTGATGCTACACATGGGCTTCTGCTAACAAAGTGTTGGAAAGAGTCTTCTTCAGATTCCTTCTCTCTGAGAGTTCACTGTGATTCACTGCAAGGCCATAAATTACCTGTACTAGCATGAAATTTCTATTGTCTGTTACCCACATCAGAACCATGGCAGGCAAATCGTAATCTGCCAAAGGAAGCATTTTATTTGCTCCTCTTTTAAAGGTCTTGCATTGAATTTCCAGGTTAGCCCACAGATGGGAGCAAAGGGGAATTCCTTGTGAGGAGAAGTGTGGTAAGGATGGTGCCACCCAGTAAGACAGATCATGCTTCTACTACACCTCCTTATGACCGAAGTGTAGCAGAGCTTGTGTTGGCTTAACTGATCCCTGGGAATTGGCATAGAAGCTGCATATCACATAGAATTTTTAAACATTTATATGAGAAATAGTACAATAGAGAACAGTTTTAAGTGTATGCAGTCCAGAGAGAGACGTGTAATTTGTGTGTGGGACATAAATTGTTATTTAGCAAGAAATATCAGAAAACAACAAAAAAACCCAGCTTGCAAATGGAAGTCATTTGAGGCATATCTTTGGTGTTAATTTTATTGTTTTTAACATCATTTCTCTAATATGCACTCACTTCTGCCCAACTAAAAATTAACTGAACTCTCCTTTATCTACATTTATGAGTTCTGTTACTTTGCATGGGTGCTTTCCCCTCTTCATGTATGCTAGTGCATGCTACTGATCCTTGCAATGTAACATGGACCTTCTAAATGTCTTTTTTATAAGTGCCTGAAAATCCCTTGGTGTGTATTTGCTGCAAGGTCTCAGCAGACAGGGATTTTGGGTGACTTTGAGATTCATGCATTTTTGTAGTACAGCCACGAATCTAAATAATCACTGTCTTTCCACACACATTATGTTTAGGTATATGGGCATGGCTAGAAAGGGAAGTAAAACTTGCTCACATTGCTGTTGGCAAATAACATCTGTGCAAACCCTATTAATATAAAATGGATGGGGCTAAACACCGAGGTGAACTGTTGTCATTGTGAGAGCTTCTATATATTGGATAATAATGAAAGTATGGTTCCGCTAATGTTGATTTCTGTACCACTTCCTTTATTACAGCTATTATTTCCTCAGTAAATAAACTGAGGCAATTTGTAAAGAAGGAATTTTTAATGATGTTCTGAGAGTAGCACTCAACACACTTTTCAATATGGGCTTGACACTTGTTTGGGTACTGCATGACTATTTATCTTTTGAGTTACAAGCAGCAGAAGCAAAAAGAAACAATCAAATTTTAAATTGGACTGGGTACTTGAAAGACACTATTTATGAAGAAAATTTATTTGCACTGTGTTAATCTTCTTGAGCAAGACAAACACATCAAAGAAAAGTGTAAACTTGATTGTTTTAGGTAGTTTTTAGGCTGTAGTGGACTTTTCCCTCTTTATTATGGAAGAGGACAGGCTGGCATCCTCCCAAGCAGCCCTGGTGAGACACAAGGCAAAGTCCTACTTCCCTTCAGGGATAAGTTTTTTCTTCTCTGATACATCTTTAAATAATAAACTTGCTTACAGAAAGCATGATGCCAGCAGGAACTCCTTGGCGACACCAGTGCCACACACCCATTGCCTGTTAGCAATGTAGATATACTTTTGTTTTCTCCTAATAAGCACACTGAAATCTGGCAGAATATATTCTGTCATCTCCTTTTAATTAAAGTTCTAGCACTTTAAGTTAGTGAAACTGAGCCTGATTACCTTGCCTGAGAAACTGAGCCATTGCCACACTGAGGACTAGGAAATATTTATCAAAGTGAGCAGAACTGAAATTCCAAAAAAATTTCTGGGCATTGTTTGAACAATAGCTACTTTTCCTTCAAATCTCAGGACAAAGTAGATTGCTGATAAAAATTTTTTCCCTACCAATTTTATTCATTCCTTAAAGGTTTTTTCTTAGCTTGTTTCTTGCTGAATGCCTAAAACTGCAAAACTTCCAGGGTAAATAGTTTCCCACAACAATAACCTTTCATGGATCACTATGGGCTTTTATGCTGGTGTTTGAAAATCTAATCATGAGAAAATTACTCTCTGTCTGCTATTTCCCTTCTCCCTTCACAGCCCTTTTAACTATCATTCAAAAACCAAACTGTGATTCATAAAATCCAGACAAAACTACATTCAACATCAAAGCACTGAATGTCTTCTCATTTGACATACGATCTCATCATAGAACAAACTTGAAAAATGTACTTTCTTCATTCTTATTTATGTATCCATGAAATGTTAGAGGCATGCAGAAGGAACCCACAGATAGATGTTTTATATAGCCTAATTAATTCTCATTTGAAAGAAGAATATTCCATTTTCTTTCAAAAGGTAAAATTCAAAAGAAAGCAAAAGATGACTTCCAGGCTGCAGACAAATAGTTTAAAAAGTTCAGTTGCCAAGTTTGCCTGCTAAATTCCGTTTCCAATTCCTGCAAATGTGTGAGAAGTGAGGCCTTCTATATCCATAGTCTGAAATCTAGCATAGTTTAAGGGCGCATTGAAATTTTAAAATATCCCTGTAATTTTGTAGACAATAGTATTTTGCCTTTGCAAGTGATTTATGTTCACAAGAAGAAACCATTCCAATGGATTCACAGTCAGTCAGAATCTAGGGAGTTTCTGCAGAAAAGGGCCTGAGTTTGGAAAGCTCTGACCTATTACATAAAATAACAGTAACTTTAAAAAGGTCAAAGAATGACAGCTGGGTTTCTGAACTTGAATTTAGTTATATAAATATGACTAAATCATGGATTAAACAAAATTTAAATGTTACTCATGTTTCCAAAACCAGAAATTTTGCTTTGAGACTTCTTTTTTTAAACATCTGGAATCCAATGAATATTACCTTAATTAAGATGTATAAAGAGACGTTGTCTATTTGGCATTTGTTTACTTAGTAATTAAAATAATGTCCCCTTCATTAGCAGGTGCACACCTCAATTACCTTTCTTTTTCGTTTTTTCCACTGTGATACAGAACTTTATTTTTCTGAGGCTCTTTGAAAATGCAGAAAATATGGCCTAAGATTAAATTAAGATGAAAGACATATCTTGTCAAATTCTATGGTGAAAAACAGGGATAAAAAAGGAGGCTCAAGGAGAACAAAAGAAAATAAAGTGCACATCGGTGGAAAATCTCCTTGATGACTGCTGTCAGCTGCAGGATAGAGTCATGACTTTTCCTTCAGGAGAGCACGGCTTCATCTCCTGTGGGTCATGCTACAAGGCTCAATTAAAGATTGTTTCTCTGTTTCTCATGGACAGGAACAAACAATTGGATATTGTCCAGGGATTCCTGTTAAATCAGCTTTCACCTCTGTGTCTGGTGTATTTGCCATCATTGCAAGCAGTGTGAGAGGGAAAATGCTGAAACCCTTGCCAGCTACTGTAAAAAATAAACACTGTCCTGGACAAAATGAGGACAAGGTGGTATACTCTGGTTACAAGGAGTTAATTTTTGCTTTGTCTATTATGATATGATTACGCAGAAAACCAAAGGTGTTCTAGTCTCTTGTATTTTTTCACTTCTAGAGACAGTGGTGTTAGGCTAAATCTTTCAAAAATCAATAAAGAAAAAAGGTTTCCTTTCGTTTCAATTAAACTAATCAAATGCACTTCATCAGGAGTTTTAAGGGGCAAATCAAGTCACATTTTAAATCCTTCTATGACATAGTCCCAATGGATTCACAGTCTGTCAGAATTCAGTGAAATTGTGCAGAAAAGGGCCTCAGTTTGGAAAGCTGTGACCTACTATAAAATAATTTTCAATATTAAAATATAAGTAACTTTTAAAAAAGACAGATCCATGGCATCTTACTCTTATAAGTAAAATTTTTATCAGACTGTATTTTATACTTGCACTACACAAAGCTCTAATAAGATACGTGGCATTGACCAGGAATGACACCATACATACCTTCATTAAACTTTCTTTAAATAAACAATGGTGTTTGGCCATGAGGCTTTTATTTTCAAGCAATCTGTGAAACAAAACATCTGTTTACTTTCAGTCATAATTGCTAATTATGTTCATTACTAATAAACCTCTCCTTTACAGATGGCTTGTGAGGAAGAACTTCAAGTCCAAACACATTTCCAAGTCTTATTTTTCACTGACCTGTCCTTAGCTAACTCCTTCCCCCCCCATCTGCAACCCTAATACTCATATTTGCCTTGCCATTTGTTATGAATATTCACTCTTAATCTCAATTATATCTCCATTTTATCACCATAGGCACTGAATATGTCATGATCTCTAATGTAACTTCCAGTCAAGTAGGAACAGTGAAGGATATTTTTACTTTATTATCAGGAGCTGACATGCAAAGAGGCTCAGGATTTACTTTAAAAGAAGATTTGGGATCAGACATTTAGAGTTCTTTGCTTCTGGAGAAAAACCAGGCCCCAACAACAGCAGCCTCACAGGCTTCATATATCAAGCATAAGGACTTCTTTGGGCTTTAGGTACTTCTAAAACTGTAAATAGAAAAAAAAAAAAAAAATAGGTGCAGAAAGGCAATTCAGCTTGGGACTTTGAAAACTAAAGCCCATCTAAGTTCTGATTTAGCAGCAAAATCCTTTATAACATCTAGTTTTAAGCTAACATTTTGTCTACTTTCTGTGTGTGACTAGAGATTGAGTAACAGCCCACATCATCACGCTGACCATTAGCTGTCAAATTCTGTGTGAGTGTGTCCTTACAAGGCTATTAATTGCAGTTCAAGATATAATCCATATGCAGAGTCATTATTTGATATGTTGGCTGCTATGCAGTGGATAGCACAAAATTGTATTTTATAAAATATCTTTCTGAAAATTCATGTAAACCTAAATTTAGTCTCCAGGGTAACACAGATAAAAAAATAAAGCAAAATAAAATGAGGCACCACACTTTGAAATAAGTTAAATCCTATGATAACAAAACACAGCTGTTCTCTTGAATAACTGTGAATTTTTTTAGTACATGACTGTTAAAGTGCATGATAGAATTTTTTAATATTTCAAAGTAAAAAGCATTCTGGATTACTATCTTTCTGTTATCCTTGAAAATATACATTTCAGTTCTGGGTGTCAAGGCAAGGCTATCCAATTATCAGAAGATTTCAGACAAGACAAGATGGTTAAAAAGGCTTTCCAGATATGGTAAAAATCTTCCCTGAAGTGGGAACAGTTCCCTGCGGTCTTCCATCAGTCAAACTGCATATGGAAGGCCCCTCCACCTACCTCCTTGGGAATTGTGCAGAGGGAGCTCCAGTGGTCCCATGGGCACTGGATTTTTGAAGGCAGCTCTTAGACTGCTGTAAAGAAAAGGTTCCTCATCCTTGAGAAACATTTCCCTGGGGCTAAAGATTATGTAAGTGAAATGAAACAAAGCAGAAAGAGTCAGACTGGGGTGATATTTCGCTCCTTTCCTCTGCAGTTGATGGCAACACCATCTGCTCGAGGATTTTCTGCAAGCAGGCTGAATTCATTGAATAAACTGTTCACTCCAGATTGTTTGCTCCGCTCTACGCAGCAATATACAATTGTTGATTAATTAAAGTGCATAGTTCCCCAGTGAGAAAGGTATGCACTGCTCTTCCAGATGGGGAAGCCAAGGAACAGAACGTTTATCTGATCTATGAAAATTAGCTGGAGAATTCAGTTTTAAACAGTAGATCACTGGAGGAACCTTTCCCCAACATTACATAGCAGCTTGAAATATTTCGTCATATGGTTTCTATTTGATTTTATTTTGAGCACCAAGAGTTTGGGGAAGGGACTGTCCTAAAAGGCTGTTTCATGTCCCTTCCTAGAATCACAGAACCAGCTGAGTTGGAAGGGACTCATCAGGATCAGCACAGGACACCCCAGGAGTCACTCCATGTGCCTGAGAGCGTTGTCCAAAAGTTTCTTGAGCTCTGTAAGGCTTGGTGCTGTGACCACTGCCCTGGGGAAGCATCTGCAACTGCAAGCGTTAATTAATGAAAATTATACATTGTCATCTGATGTCAAACTGCCTTGCCTGGTTTATACCCTGAATTTTTGTAAGTCAGGGGGTTCTCTGACTGGATGAGTTTGAAGACAATCCAGAAGATTCTCAAAATGAAAACAATTACACCTCCTTGCCACAGAAGAGGTAAAAAATAACTGCAGACTTTTTAGTTACAGATTATTTGCATAGAAATATTGTTTCATGCTCTGTAAGCAGTTTGGGTATGTACAGCCCTTTAAACTGCATTTGGATTAACATGGATGAATTAGCATGTACAGGATTAAAAAACCATAAAAGTTATAATCACTGCACCCCATAGGCTTACACTGTAGTTTGAACAAGTGTGGTTGTATTTCAATATTTCAGGAAGGAAAAGGTATTGTTAATAAGAAGCTTTGGGCATTGAGAGTTAGGGAAAAGAGTGCAGTTTCTTGGCAGTGAGAAGGCAAGTCCCACAGCATGGCTGAGTTTTGCAGAGCTCCTGCAATCAGCAGAAGATGCAGACAGCGTAAATCATGTGCTGACTTCTGTTGTGTTTGCCAGGGATCTTGCTGTCACACTGGACCATGGGTTGCCATTAATATGAAAGCACTCAGTAGGACCAGAAATACCAGTGTAGGAAATAGAAACTCAAATGATCTCTCTCATGCATTAGAAACAAAATTAAATTAAGAGGACATACTGTGTAGGGTTAGAGATGAATGGTTTAGAGGGAGAAATGAAATATGTGCAGAGTAGAACTGTGGTGCCAAGGCAAGACGAGACGATGGTTGGGTGAAATGGGAGCAAAGCAACATCTCCATGAAGAAACTATCATTTGGTCCTCATTCCTTCAGCTTTATATAGACAAACTTAGAGATAAACCAACAAGATACTCAGGCAATGGGTGTTTTTGACTTGTGACTCAAAATCCAGGACAAGCACTGTCAAATTAAGAAGAAAACTGTGAAACACACCTGGGCAAAGATATCAGAAAGGAAAGGAGATTATTTTGTAAGCTTGCCACAGGCCTTTGCAGCAACATTATTTTTCGATTCCTTCATCTACTCATGACATATGATATTAATTGATATTAATTGATCATATTCCCTTTTCATGATTCATAGGCAGTTACAGCTCTGACAAGTTAATTCTTCATTAACTGTTTTTTTTTTTCATTTTATTTTAACATTTTCTTCCATAAAAGATACTAAATCATTCTCTACTTTAGTGCTAAATTTAACATGTCCTATTCATCTCACATCAAGAAAATTATCACTTCTTGCATCAGCAATTTCAACTGGCCACTGCTGCATGAAAATTGATGCTAACTGGGAAAACGCCAAGTACACCAAATGGTATTGGCTGTGTTGTTTTTGCATTGTAATAGCCTGTCCCCAAATGTACAATACCCTTGACAAATAATTATATCAGGCTAAATTCTGATCATACTCATTCTGGTGTAGATCCAAACTAAATTACTTTAATGAGCTGAAGAACAAATTTTCCTTTTACCAAACATGTAGGTTACTGACTTCATTCCATGTAGGATGCTAACGGAGGTTGGTGAATGCCGTGGCACTAGCTGTCTGGCTAGCTATGTATCTGCCAGTGCCGGCACCCGCCCGGACGGGAGAGGATGGTGGAGGCTGCTTGCAGGCGCGGGAGGGTCGGCGAAGTCCCAATTCGGGTTCACCAGACCCTCCGGTGGTGCGGGCGTGCTGGACAGCAGGAAGGAGGCAGAGGGGCTTCTCGTGGTACAGGGTTTATTGGGGCGCCAAGATCGCGCCGAGGGGCTGTTACCCAGGTACTTTATCCCTTACAGAGTGGGAGGGGAGAATATGATACAGCCAATGATGCAGGGACGTGGGGTTTGAATTCAGGTGGGCAAGGGTACAAACCAATCAGGAATATCATGGGAGGGGAGAGATCTCTCCTGAGAGAGAAACCAATCACAGGGGAAAAAAGGGAGAACATGGCAGTGGCCAATTACAGGGGTCTGATATTGCTGGCTGTGGTGAGGCTATCCATGTGGGGAAAAATGTGGGGAGAGCTAAGTTAAAATAATTTGTGGTTGTTCTGAGATGCTGGAAAGATAATAATAGTTATGTGAATACATTTTATATTAAAGCTGAGGGCTTGATGGAGATATGAGTTACTTAAAATGTATAAGAGCCCTAATGATACTAGTATGCTTTGTGCAGTATAACATTTTCAGAGCTGGAGTCTTGCTGGCTGTGGCAGTAGTTTAATAAAGAAACTCAAGTTTCTGTCCCAAAGATCTTGTACTCTAAGTAGTTGCAGAAGAGATGAATGCATTGATGAAAGAGATTAAAGAAAACAATGAATGCTTCATTTATAAGTAATAACATCGACAATATATTCTGATAAATAGGTATTGTTTAAGAATGCCTTCATGTTAGATTTCTATTTGTCATACAGGAAGTGATATATGTTTTGTTGTGGGTTTTTTTGGTAGGAGAATGGACACCCTTGCATAGTATTTTCCCCCTGTCCTAAGACCATTAAGTCCAGAAATTCAGAGCAAAGTAATATATTTAGCTTATTTTGCAAGACACAGTGATGGGCATTTAAAAATTCTATCACTCAGAAATTGATGAGCACACACACACCCCCACACCCACACACCACACACGGAGTCTTTCTTCAGAGAACACAGCTTCATTTTTCACACTATCTGCTACTTCAATAGCATTTTATTTTTCCGTTTGTGCTGCCTTGTCAATCCAGGATTTTCGTATTTTTCTTTTAAATAGTCCCATTATTTTTTGCTTATGAAGTGTTACAATTTCCATGCAGCAAAATGTTTTGTACAGCTCTGTGTTGCTACCATGCTGCTTCACTGTAAGCTGTTTGACTTTTCACTGTTGACAAACGCACCCAGCTTCTTGTACACACATAAAGAAAGCCTTAAATGTTTTCTGAATATCTATCTGAAATAAATTACTTCTAATAAAAAATATCCTGAAGATTTATTGATGAGGCTAATGGTGTAAAAAAGCACTGAATTATCTTTCTTAGTGCTTTGGTAGTCTTGGCAGTGGGCCAGTCTGATGTGCATGTTATATCTTCTCTGTGGCTTTTTTAACTGGGGGACAGCTTTTAGAATTATGCCTGTAACTTCAGTCTAGTGCTGGACTAAATCACCCTGTCTCATGATATATGCAATGGAGTGTAGCTCCTGCTTGAATCTTTCAGGATTGCAATGACTTAATGATGGTATTGCAGCAGAACAACTACTCCCTTTGTATTCCTATTATCTGCTGTGGACTCCGATGTAAATTTGAAGAAAGGGCTTAATTGCCCACATTGTGCCATTTAGGGGTGTCAACATACTAAAAAAAAAGCAGAGTAGGGGACAGGATTTTAGTTACTATTTAGTAACAACAAACTAGCTAGCAAACATGCACAGAAGGAAGGAACTGGCTGGGAGGATTAGACTCAGTCCCTGCTCTTGCTTTGTTATAGAAACCCTAAAGAGCAAAAGTGGTTGGGTAATTCACAGCCTCTCTGATTTACAGCTGTGCTGTATTCGTGGGTGGTTTGCACACTTTTGGTTTCATGCCAACATTGTACAGTGATTCAGAACTAGTTTTTTTTCTTCTCTGTTGCTTTGCTTCCACAGGCATCCTTGGAGAGCTGGCTTATCCCTTCTGCCAGCGTTGGGCTCAGCTGCCCAAGCCTGGCTCTCTTGGACTCCTCTAATAAAATCATCTCCATTCCTTCAATATTTCTTGTGGTTCATTTCTGCACCTGATCCTGTCTGAACTTACTTCCTGGTGTGTAATATCTTGAGTTATTAGCAATGTCACTGTTCTTTAACAGCTATTTCAGCTATTAGGCTCCCTGGAGGTCATTCTCAGAGACTTACACACACTGATACTGTACTGCAAAGCACCAAATGTTCAATGCCTACTTTACATTATCAGAACAGGTTTTTTTTTCTCATTCCTGTTTGAAACAAAACCTTCTTCAGGTTTTTTATGAATTCTTTTAAGTTCCTCTTTCTCTATAATGTTATGGTGATTAAAAATGGGAAGCAAAAAGTCAGAAAAGTCAGAAAAGATTTGGTTAAAGCAATCTGTATCACACCTTAAAATTTTGTGGTAAAATACAGTGTACTTGGGCCTGATGTAATTTCAAATTGCCACACCTATGCACTGATCAGAATACAGATAAGGTGGATCAGTATTTTGAATTTTGAATACTATGGAGCCCCCTCTGAAGGCTTCAGAAAAGCATCCATTGCTCAACTCACATACATATGATATCTCTTCTATGCCAACAGCTGAGCTCTATTACAGCAGTGATTTCTAGAAAAAAGTTACTTTCTCAGCTATTTGGTTCTAGAGTCCATTCTTCCAAATAGTTTCCATTAATGTCCTGGTTATGTGCATCTCACAAACAAATGCAAGTTTATGGGCATAGACCATATGTGGACTTCTTTTGTTTTGTCTGCCTTCCTTTTTCATATCTTTCAGTAACTTTTTGTCTTTCATCAGAGTTCTGCCATGCTACCAATTATAGAAACAAGAGTGACTGACTCTGACTGTTACCAATGTATTCAAGCTAGTTGAGTAATAAAACTCCCCCAGTGTCATTGTACTCCAAAGCAAGGAATGTTTTATTCATCCAGGCCACCATAAGAGGGCTGAACATGGCAAACTGAACACAGTGCTGGAGAGGAGACATAAAAAGAGTATAATTGCTCATTAAGCATTAAGGTCTCCTGTCTCAATGTGAGAACGCAGTTTCTAAAGAAAGTTATGGTATATATTTATATGATATATGAAAAACTTCATTGGATGTGTATTTTAATATATACATTTCAATAGATATATATAAAAAGATGTACAGAGAGGTGAAGTTGTAAAACCATTTCTCAAAGGATATAAAGTGTTCATTTCATTAATATTGTATTAATATCAAGGCAACACCATCCTTGAGCTCAGACAACCAGCCACACATTTACTTCTCATAATCCTTGAGGAAACAATTACGTACCCCTTTTCACATAATGGTACAACCTGTTCCCAAAGATTTCAACTGGGTACAGCTGGGCTGAAAGGCAGTTTGAGTGGGACATGGAGCAGGTGATAATGCTCGCCAGCAGTCGTCTGACAAAACCATTGTCAGCTTCAGTGCTCCTTGCTCTGTTTTTCTCTGCTTCTTTGAAGGTGAAGGCATATAAAACTTCCTACATTTGAGAAATGCAAGAGACTTCAGTAGAGAATATTTAAGTGGTGCCATTGATTTCTTTCTTTTATGATTGTCAGTTCAGATTAAATGATCCTGTGTAACCATGCAAGCATAGAATATCCTGAATTGGATGGCACCCACCAGGATCATTGAAGTCCAGCTCCTGGCCCTGCACAGAACACTCCAAGGGTCACACCATGTGCCTGAGAGCATTGTCCAAATGCTTCTTGAACTTAAACATTTTTGATGCTATGACCACTGCCCTGGGGAGCCTGTTCCAGTGCCCAACCATTCTCTGGGTGAAAAATCTTTTCCTAATATCCAACCTAAACCTCCCCTGACACAGCTTCATGCTGTTCTATTGGGTTGTCTCACTGGTCACCACAGAGAAGACCTGATTTTCTATTTTCCCTCATGCGGAAGGTGCAGATTGCTATAAGGTCTCCCCTCAGTCTCCTGTGTTCCAGGCTGGACAAGCCACATGACCCCAGCTGCTCCTCATATGGCTTCCCCTCCAGACCCTTCATATTCAGTGTTCTTTGAACACTCTCTGATGGCGTAACGTCTTTTTAATATTGTGGCACCCAGAACTGCCCCCAGCACTCGAGGTGCAGCCGCCCCAGTGCAGAGCAGAGGGGACAATCCCCTCCCTTGCCCAGCTGGCCATGCTGTGCCTGATGCACCCCCACACAGGGTTGGTCCTGCTGGCTGCTAGGGCACTGCTGGATCATATCCAATGTTCCACTGACCAGGACCCACCAGGTCCCTTTCCACAGCACTGCTTTCCAGCCTTTCATTCTCCAGTCTGTCTATACATCCAGGGTTGCCCCATCCTAGATGCAGAATCCACTACTTATCTTTGTTAAACTTAATATGACTGGTCATTACCCAGTCCTCTTATTTGTTTAGGTCTCTCTGTAGGGTCTTTCTGCCTTCAAGGGAGTCAGCAGCTCCTCCCAATTCAGTATTGTTGCACAGGATTTTCCTCCTGTTACTTAAAGTTCATATCAAGCTCAGGCCATTTAAACAAAAAAATCGTCCTCACTGGCCCTGCCATTCCTAGAGTTCCTCTTTCCTTATTCTTAAAGTAATGATGAAATATTCCTAATAAAGTCCTTGCACGTCATATATATAACATATTTCAGTTGCTGTCAAGAACAGTGACACTTAAGCACTACCATGCAGGTGCCCATATTCAAGCTGGACAGGGAACACCAGTCAGGCAGAAAAACAAACGAAACATGGTGTTTGATTTTATATGCCATAAACTCAAATCTATTGAAGGAAATGACCTGTTGACAGTAACAGATTATCAGTTGCACAACCATTTAAAGGACTGCAATGAAATTATAAAAAAATCTGCCTTCTAAAGGGCTGGTTATGACTGAAAACTTTCATTTTAAGAAGTCATCCTGGGAAGGGATCATGCAGAACATTGGTGCTTTAAAGACACTCAAAATGTCTCAGGTGTGAAACAAAATTAAGCAATAAAATACACAAAGGGCTGGAGTCTGCTTACTAACAATAAGCAAATCAGAGTTATATGTAAAAGTAGACACAGCAGCTAACTTAGTGTTATTCATAAAAGGTTCCACAAAAGGCTCCCCAGAGTGGACCACTGATATGTAAACCAATGTGGAAACGCATGAGAGTTTATAAAATGTGTAATAACAAACAATAAAAGTTTGTATTGAGAGGAAGCAGCTGACATGCTAAAAAAGTCTTTTCTGAGGAGAAGCTTATGCAGCATGTTCATCCCTGCATTTATTTTTGCATTCAGTCACCAAAAATTAGATACGTAGTAAATATAGTATACACGCACAGAACAGTGGCTGTGAAACAAGGTACAAAGCATGGGAATTAAATAATCTGAGAAAATAAGGAGATTCTAGATGGAGCAGAGAACCTGGGCAAGGGCTGAGCAACCAGCTCAGGGAGAGCTGCATTTGCAGGAGAGCTGATGAGGGACTGCCTGGCCCTGGATGTGGACAGATTCTTATCCCAGAGCCCCAGCCCTGTCACAAAGGAAGATATTTTTGAAGAACAATTCTTTTTTCACATTATCCCTTCCTTTATGACATTTGAGGTGCTCACTCCCAGTGGGACTCTCACCTTTGCCTCCCTCTCAGCCCCATCAGTTATAGCCTTTACCCCTTAGCAGATTGCTGGCACATAACTCTTAGTCTGGCCTTGCTAAACACCAAGCATGGTGTTCAAGAGTCAGTGTACAAATATGGAGTCAGATTTACCTTTGGGTTACCATGAAATGTTGGTTTACCTTTGCATTACTGGGGCTCTACTGCCTGTAATCTGCTGGAGCTGATTTTGTAAACTGAATCTTGGGTACTGAAAACAATAATTAGAGAAGCAGGCCCATGGCTACTGAATATAAGGCATTTCTAGATTCAGGTTGCTATCTTTTTCCTAGGTCTGATGGTTTGCAAGCATCAAAGATTGAAGGGGGTCAAGAAACTGTGAAGATTCCACTCTGGATGTTTTTCTCAAATATTTAGGTCAAGAAAAAATTCTTCCTGTGTACAGAAACGACAGACAATAGTGGCACTATTCTCAGACACGTTAAGACAAAATGAAACAGAGACAGCTAATTTCTGTTAATGAACATCTTGTTTGCATCCACAGCACAGTGGCTAACATTAATAGTGTGGATGTTAGGAACTTTGAGAAAATTGAGGTTATTCACTCCTAATTTTAGCACTATAATGAATACCTAACTCCTCAAACGCACTGAACAAATGAAATTACCCACTCTGTATTTATCATTACACGACTCATTAACATGGTGATAATTAACTCTATGTAAAGTTTCACAGTCTAAGGCACTGTAATAATTAATATATTAACAGGCTTTAAATGTCATTATTCATGCTAGTGCATCTGACTTAGGACTGTTCTCTGATTGTTTTATAAAACTGAACATGCCACTGCACTGCTCAGCAGTCAAAATTCAAATTGCTCAGTCATATAACATGCAGGATAGCTAGGAAATATCTGTTACAAATAATTATTTCAAAGTGTGCTGGTGAGTTTGTTTCTTCATTCTTTTACCTCAGTGTCTGTATGTTTCTCCTTCTGTTGGCCTCTTTATTTCTGTTCCCACAACAGGCTCAACTTTCTTATTGTTGTCATATTTATTAATTCTATTGGAGAACAGAATTTTCTACACGTTTTTCTTCTTAAAAAGCTTTGATTTAAACAAATAAAATACGTTAATTACTTCTAATGTTTTCTATTCTCTCTGGTCAGAAACTGTTGGTCTAGAATTTGTCTTCAGAACTTTAAACCTATGTTGAGAAAAACGTCATATGTGGATTCATGACTGTCTCTGTCTAGGGTCCACTGGATTTTGACATTCCTCAGGGGATATCAGAGCTATGCAGGAATGACAAACTGCAGTGGAGAGACATCAAGAAGATTCAGAAGTTGAGTTAATTCAACTGTCAGACCTCAAGTAAGCTACCCTGCTGGCAACTAGCAAAGGTCAGAGACAGATGTAATTCTGATTTGTGGAGCTCAAATGCAAATTTTGGTGCCCAGACTTTTGATTCAGACTCTTCAAAGAAAGCAGTTGCAAGGTCTGGTTTTATACTGTAAGTTCCCTGTTGTAGATAAGGAATACATTTGCATAACTTCCAGAGACACCTAACTTCTTATTAGATAGCAGCTAATGTCACTTTGGAGGGAAAATGAATAAGAACAAGAAAACACTCTTTTTACACTTGCTGGAATTCTTCAGCTTTTGAGGAAAAAAACCCCCAAACCAGATCTCCAATTGTTTAGTCATAAACTGTACAACTTAACTGTGTTAAGAACCAGTTTGGCTAAGCCTCATAGGGGTGTCCATTCAGGTAACTAATGTCACAACTCCCTTTACAGGCCAAAAAATGCCACGTCGCCTCTTGACAGAGCCACCTGGGATCATCCTCCACACTATTCAACTGAGGCCTGTAAAAGACAGTTCAGTCATAAGGCATTTACTTACACTTTGAATCCTGTATCCCTGACATATTTTCCAAAACTTTTATGTTTCTGAATCTTTGTAGTGGCTTGGCTAAAGTAGTAATTTTTGGTATTTACTTTCTGATGAATTTTCAACAAATTTAACCATAAAATTTAGGTAAGGTCACAAGCAATTCCTGTGATGGGATATGCTGCCCTCCTCCTATATTTCCAGGTTCTGTAGAAAAGCTGGCATTTCCTGATGTGCAATACAACTACCTCCATCCTCTCCATTGTCTTCTCCCTGCATCTGACTCTTCCCAGAGCATCTACAGAGTTTAAGCAGTTTACTATGTGAGCAGAAACACACATACAGTTGGAAAGAGGTGTAAAAAAAAAAGGTGTCTAGATTTTCATCAGCCTTAGAATGCGGTAAATTCCATTCTTAATTTTTTGTAGCCTCACTCCACTGAATACAAATGTTGGAAGTGAAGAAAGGTTTAAAATAAGCCTTGGGGATACATAGGTGTAAATGGTGTAACCACAAGTGAGACAGTGATGATGCTTAGTTATCTCGTCAGAAAATACATTCAACGTTTGGGATAATTTAATAAATAAATTGATTTTTAACCAGGTAGGATTTCAAAAGCTCTACGCATTGTCCCTGAAGAAACAAGAAAGTAACTCATATTTGAACCAGCCACTATCCCCAAATCCTGTTCTTACAAAGCTTGACAAATTTATCTATATTCTTCACTAAGTGAAATGTTGTAGAGCCACCTCTAGCAATATTTTCAATTAATAATTCCAGTGACAGGAGCTCTTAAAAAAACCCACAAAACAGAGTAACACAAAACAAAACAAAACCAAAAAACACAAGCAAGAAACCAACAACACCTACCCCCCAAAAAGCCCCCAACGAAACCTAAAGGCCAAAAGAACCAAACAGCTTGTTCATCACACAGCATCTTTGTAATTTTTTTTTATCATGGCCCAGCTGACCTGACTAAACATACTAAATGCTATTTCTGCTAGCACTGAATACACAAGGCATCTCTGGGAGAAAGCTACTTTGGTACCCATATCATTAGTTTAATTACTAGAGCCTTTCACATCGCCAAAATGAATTGGGCATACAAATTGTCCTGGATTGCAGTGTATTCTGTTACCATCTACATGAACTGTTGAGACCAGGTGGGTGGTGTTGCTTGCCTCCTCCCTCCGGACTATCTTCTGTTAATGGGTTTCGCCACTGACTCACAGATAACCCCTTCCGGACTATATTCTGATAATGGCCCATCAAGGTCTTGCCACATGACTGACAAAATTACATCATCCCATTGTGAGATGCTCCGCCCAGAGGGAGGAACCAAGTATTCCATCCTGCATAGAAGCTGAGATTTCGAAAACCACAAGCAGCCTTTTCCACTGGATTCCCAGAGGACGAGAGCTACACGGCCATCACTGGATATTCCAAGACCCAGGATCACTACTTTCAACAGGACCACTTCATTCGGACTGCTACCAACACCCTGACCAACAGGGTGTCAGGTTGTATTCTGACTTTGTCAGTGGTTTTTTGTAGTATTGCATTTATTTTTACCTTTTATTCCTTCTTCCTATTAAACTGTATTTTCGGACTTGGAGTCTCTTATTGGTTTGTTTTCAAACCTTGACAAAAGTCTTGCAGAAGTTTAGAGGGGTGGATATCAAAGGACTGAGATGCTGTTTTAAGCTTTCATGGCAAAATGTCTTTCATTCCTGAGCCTGGATTTAGACTTCGGGCCAATTTCCAGGCATCACATTTACAAATAATAACTGAAACCTACTTCTCTGTAAACGGGGTAGATTTGCCCAGAAGTTGTTAAAAGGATAAACAGGGTATTTCTAATTTCACTTTTCAGGACAGAATACGTATGAAATATAATTATTTGGGGGATCGGTACATAACTTTTTCAACTACCTAATGTTTCACAAAAGAAAAGTGAAAAACATGTTTACCAAGTTCCAGTCTGTTAGTGCCACAAAATTAGACACCTGAAAAAACCTTTGCTGATCAATAACTTCATCAAGGTCAACAGACTGAGAGTCATTAATAGAGAAATTGGTGCCAGTGACACAGAAAATGAAACCACACAAGGTGGGGGAAAAAATTAGCATATTTTACAGTGATTGTTTTCAATAATATAGTGCATTGCATTCATTTAAACAAAGAAAAGGAGAAAATAGGAGGGAAAATCCCATCAGGACATGCTACATATAGGATTTGTAGAATACAGATTATTTTCCCTGCATGTCCATTGCCATCTGTAATCTCAGATTTATTTGTTTTTTTTTTTTAATAAAGGTACATGATTATCCAGCTCACGTTTCTGTGCTAAAAGGAATCATGGCATTTTGATAACATATCTGAACATTAATTTTCAATTTTATGCATATTTTGTAGATTCAGAGTAATGAACATTAGTCAGTAATTGAAAATAAATAGTACATATTTAATAAATATTTGGGTTTTTTTTCCCCCCAGAAACACTGAAATCAGGCAGGAATCAATTTCTGACCCACTCTGATCATAATGCTGAAGGAAGCAGGTGGAAGCAAAAATCCCATGCATGCACTGTAAATGATTGTGGTGTGAAGATATGATGATTGGAATCATGTCAATGCAGCTATGATTTCACCGTATTTTATAAATTTGATCCATACACTGTCTGTATCAACACAGCATTTTTGTCGTATCTCATTAAGTTAATCCCACTGCTGTGGCATGAGAAGTGGCAACCTATAGAGTGAGTGACCTGAATGAGCCTTTATGGCCACATGCCCAACACCTCAGTCATGTGTACAGCACAGGCTCCATTAAATTCTGAGTTAAGATTTAGACCATGAGGGTTTTAGAGCAGAAACAGTTAATTCAGTATCACAAAAAATTGAAAAAGCACAGATAGTGGCATCTGTTATCAGAGATGAGACCTGGCAAATGCACCTGGTAAAGAGAAAAGAGAGGTGATTAATCAGTATCAAGCACCACATTCGAAGGTGACGGAAAGAAAACAGTTACAGTATGTGGTGCAGTTCTTCATGAGGGTCCTAAAGAGGTTTGAGTTTATTTTGTCGCAAATTGAACCCAAAAGACATCCCGACAAGGCCACTTAAGCACAGATGATGTGATAAAGTAGTAGTAGCTCTCTAGCAGGCTGTGATTTTACTGGACATTCTCAGTGGGTTCATAGAGGAAAATTGAAGGCTAACACAAAAACCATTCCTGTCAGGGTGACAGGATATAGCTGAATAACTGGGAACCATCTGTCAGACCTAACAATAAGTTACATATAATCTCCCCACCTTTTTTTAAAAAAACAAAATAGTTATCAGCTTTTATTTTAGGCCAAACTGAGAGGTCCTTATTCATAAAGTCAATCAGCTAAACAATATAATAAGGATACTATGTGATTTATAGCCTAATGTATGTAGTTTTAAAAATAATTTGGTTTCTCCATAGTCTTACAAAAGTATATTTAAAAGCTAAAAGCAGGCCTGTGGGATATATGCCTCTATGTCCATTAACATCACATTTCAAAAATCCTGTTCTAAAAGACACATAAAATTCCCCACCGTATGTGGCTTTTTGTCCATGGAATAGATTTTTAAAAACTTTTTCCTGCTACAGAAATAATTCTACTTAGAGGCAGGATCACCTTTCTATTAGGTACTCAACATCTTCTTTCATGCTCGACTGCTCCTGGCTGATTTCATCAACATAAAGATTGTTGATCCGAGCTTGGTTCTGTTGCACAGAATTTTTCAAATTTGACTGTTTTAAGCTTTGTGGCAATTCAGTCTCCTGCAGTGACACACCTAAATGCTAATTTCCCATAAGATGCGGAGAATAATAATTTTTTCTCAAACCATGACTAAGTGGAGAAAGTTTCTCACCTTACTTCACAATAGATTTATGAGAAGTCTTCAGTATCCAAAGCATATTAGTTTAGGATCCAAACCTCTCTTACCATAGAGAAGTGTCATAACATCCAAACTATAGGGAAGGACACTTAAAATGATACTGAACTTGAATAAAAATGCATAGAGACAAATGGAGTCAGAAGAAAAGTTAATCTTTCCTATTCAAAGCAATGCCCAAAAGAGAGATGCACACCTTCTTGTCTGGCTTCTTCTAGTCTTTTGAATCTTTCTCCTGGATAACCTATAAAAAATGTGTATTTTATTTCACATCTCTGTGCCAACCTGCCCAAGATTATCACTGTCCCATTGAGACCCACGGTCTGGAAGCAGATCTGGGGTGCTTCACGCCGGGTGGTTTGGGGTCCATTTAAGAGACAAGGAACACTGACACAGAGCCCTATTTGTTCCCTCCTGGCTTTGGAGTGGAGATAAAGGCTCTTTAGATTCTCTCCAGGCTGCCAAGAGAATTGCGTGGGGCAGGTTCTTCCAGCCCAGGCAGTGAGAGGCAGAAGCTCTGTTTTGGGCTTTGGAGAATTTCATAACACCTTTTTGGCTGCTGTTGCCATGGCAACCCTGTTCCTGGACTAGGGGAAGGTGTTTTCTTTGGACCTTTTTGCTACTGCCACTCGGGACAGCTATGCTGGGATGTCAAACTCTTCTTTCCACAAGTTTTTTAGCTGTTGCCCCAGTTGCAGCCTCCATTGCCAATAGGACAGCCACCATCAGGAGAGCCCCTATCAGGTGGCATGGAGCAGGCAGCCCAGAAGCACTGACTCTTGTTTTTGGACAAAAAATTAGTACTTCCAGGTTTTCAGGTTTGTCCCTGTTGTTTTCTAGGTGAAGAGGGGTTTCTGTAATTGCGGAGGCTTGGTTGCTGTGTTGTTTTTCCTCTGACTTCTCTCTCCACTACATAGTTTGGAGAAGGCTTCTCCACCATCTTGTGTTTGTCTTCTACAGAGGCCAACATCTCATTTTCTTTGTTCTCAGGGAGTCCACAGGATTCAGGACATTTTTATCTGGTGCTCATTACTGATATCTTGGTTGTTGTTGTTTTGGTTTTTAGTAAACTGGTTTCTTTTCACTTATGGCTTCTGTCAGTTGTCTTTATTGGTGAAAAGGGGGTGGTTAAAACTAGAGGGGAGGTAGCTCATTTTGCAGTCTCTGATCCATATAATTGTCTTAAAATAAGACAATCTTGCTTGTTTGGGCCAGTCTGATACTTATGCTGCCTACTTAGGCTGTAGAAGCTGGAATGAAGATTCATGCTTTCCTAGCCAAACGCCACTTCAGAAACAGGATCTCCCATTATGTGCCATCATACACTGGACATTGCTTGACTATTAAAAAAAGGGGACCCACTTGCTGCCTTTTTCCTTGCTAAGCAGTTGGTTGCAGATCTCATCACTGAACATACAGGAGTACAAAAAGGTACATGACTTTTAGTTTGGTGCTTCATGAATTCATTGTAGACCTTGGCATTTCCTTGTCCAGACCTTAAGTTTCCTCCATCTCTCTGTAAGAAGGGCCTCATTTTTGCCACACACACAGGTATCTAATTCAGCTGGGCCATGACACTCTGCTGCTGCAATAATTGTCTTATTTTTAAGTGTTGAATTCTGCCACAGGTGTCCATCTTCACCAGCTGGAAATCAACCCAGCAATGTTTAATTTAAAGTGCTGACTGCTGGCAGGAAGAAAAGCCTTTCGGCTTTGGAATGAGGAACTTCTAATTCAGAGTAGCCAGGGAGAGCCTCCATGAAAATAAACCATGTTCCAAATACAGCTGCCACCATCAGTCAGGGGCATGACAGCCCAGATAAATAAAAGCAGAACTATTTCTGCATTAACTCTGTTATTAGGCTGAGCTTAAGTCAAAGACCCCAGGAGAGCCTACAGATGAGAAATTTCTCAAAAGACAATACTTCTTCCAGCTCACAGTGTCCTCATGATGTCCATGTCCAGCAAAGTCAATCCCTGGTGGCTCCAAGATGGATGATAGTCAAAGGTGGGCCAATTAGAAATGGTGGTAGCACCTCTGTGATAACAGATTTAGGAAGAAAAACAAATATTGTTGCACAGTTGTAACTGTGGCCAAAGCGGGGTGAAACATGGGAGAGGAACAGCTCTGGAGACACCCAGATTAGTGAAGAAGGCAGGGGAGGAGGTGTTTTGGGTGCTGCAGAGGAGATTCCTCTGCAGCTCGTGGTGCAGACCATGGTGAGGCCACTGTGCCCCTGCAGCCCATGAAGGACCACAGGGATGCAGAGATCCACCTGCACCCCATGGATGAGCTCCACACTGGAGCAGGTGGATGCCTGGGAGTAGGCTGTGATCCGGTGGGAGACCTGTGCTGGGACAGGCTCCTGACAGAGACCTGCAGATGCGTGGAAAGAGAAGCCCACATTGGAGAAGGTTTCCTGGTAGGACTTGAGACCCTATGGGGGACCCACACGAGAGCAGCCTGTCCCTGAAGGACTGCACCCCGTGGAAGAGTGACCCACATTGCAGCAGTTCATGGAGAACTGTTTTCCTGAGGATGAAATCAACAGTTTGCAGAGAACTGTTTCCCGTGGGATGGACTCACATCGAAGAAGTTCATGTAGTGCTATCTCCCATGGGAGGGATCCCATCCTGGAGCAGGGAAAGGAGTCCTCTCCCTGAGCAGGGGGAGAAACCAGGGGTGATGAACTGACTGCATCCCCCCTTCCACCTCCCTGCACCACTGGGGTAGGTAGGAGGTGGAGCTGGGAAGATGGGAGAGGTGCAGGAAAGATGTTTTTAAGCTCTGTTTTTACTTCTCCTTATGTTACTTCTCCTTATGTCTCCTTATGTTCTCTGATTTTGTTAGTAATAAATTAAATTAATATCTGTAATTTTGAGCCTATTTTGTGCATGATGGTATTTGGTGAATGATCTCTCTCTGTCCTTATCTCAACCCATGAACCCTCTGTTATATTTTCCCTCCCCTGTCCAGCTGTGGAGGGGAGTGATGGAGAGGCTTTGGTGCATATCTGGCATTCAGACAGGGTTAACCCACCTTATCATTTATCTGAGTTTCATGCAAATAAATGTTTTAGTGTATAAGAGATCTAATTAAGTCATACTACATGAAAAAAATTCATTACTCCTTCAATAAGAACCTATGAAAACTGTTAACTGTTGCTATGCAAACAATTTGCCTTTTCAAATTGATTTTCCTTAATGATGCCCCCTAGTACTACAATAAACAAAGTTTATCTAGGATCCCATACCTGAAATAAGAAATTTTTAAAAGTCAAGCTTGTTCTGCTAACTCCAGTGAAGTTCTACAAAGAGATGTATTTTCATTCTTCTTCTTGCTTAAATACTGTGACTGTGCTTCTGTAACAAAACCATAAAACATAAACCAAAGGTATAATTATTAAAATCATATCAGTAATAAAAACAATGTTGAAATTAATTTAATGAAGTTTTTATAAGTCATTGAAATATCTTATTCTCCCAGCCATCACTGAAATTTTTATCTGGAGAAGTATCATCATATTAGTAGACAAATAATTCCATGCAATGTCTACTGTTCAGGAAAATTATCTGTATTGCAACATAATTATCTCAGATGACATACTGACTGACTCCTAATTAAAACAGATAGAGCTAATTACTTTGGTTCATCCTGTAAATAGCTCAGCATGTATCTTTATAAGGATTCAGTAATGACACATTGCTCAATGGGATGGTGTATGGAAATTGATTCTCAAGTTTTTTATGCATAAAATTCTGAGGTTTTTTTAATGTGTGTATAAGTTTTCCTTCAAACAAAGAGTATTCAGGGAGACTCAAATGGTACAAACCGGTATGGTTGGGTTTTCTGGACCCTGTTCCAAACAACTTGACAGGAACTGCATCCCAAATTCAGATTTGCCAGCACATCTTAAACAGCTTTGTTTCTGACAGGGGCAAGAAAAATGGGGATTCACCAGTCCAGTGCAAATGGATCTGTTATGTACAAACTGATCCATGTTTTTCCTCCTTGAGTTTATGCCATGGAACTACCTGCCTGCAGAAGTGAGATATGAGCAGGAAACTGACAGGGTAGATACAGAACAAGTACCTAGAATGCAATCAAAATTCAGTGGAAAGGGGTGGAAACCCAAGTATACTTAAAAAAAAATCCCACCTGCACCCTTTAGATCCTACATCAAACCACAGTCTGTCAGCAGAAAGATATGCAACAGGACACATCAAATGTGCAGCTTTCTACTCTGATGATTTTTATATGATTTTTGTACTAATTTGTCCTTGAAAGATAGTAATGTAAATAAAGAATCACAAAATAATTTTACTTAAGTACATTAAAATGGTTTTATCAGAATATTTAATGTTGGTAATATTAATTATATGTATATTTATATAATAAATTCTGTATATAATATTATATATTAACATTATAGCATATGTAGTGGATGGATTAAAAGAGTATAGTGACTTCAGAATAATTTCTTTATTCTGAGTCCTCACAGTAATTTTAAAATCAGCTATTGAACTTCATGCATCTGTACTTTCGATAAAAGCCCTAAAAGTATTCCTCGACAGTTTAAAGTCTATAGCATTACATTTTTCCCTCTCCTAGTATATTTTCAATGAAGTAGTCCATCAGACTAGTTTAGATTCCACATTTTTTTACTGGAACCGACAGTTCTCAAACAGTCTCACCTGATGTCAACAAAGAACCATAATAATAAAAATGTATTTCTCACATATACAAATTTGCCTTTATCAATTCTAGGTTGAATACTTTATTTTGAAGTATAGTTTAGTTGGTTTCTTGTTTTTTTTTTTTAATTGAAAACAAATCAAACTTCATCTCTTCTCCAAATTTTACTCAAAGCAACAAAGATGATCCAAGTATGACCTTAATATCTTCCTTTGTACTAAAAATTGACTGTTAAGAAAGCCAGCTATTCTTTTCTGCAGAAGTATATCTGGAAAGTATTTGTAAATATGTGCTACTAGCCCCCTTGTCCCCCAAAATTCAAATCATTTTGCTTATTAGTAGTACATTAGTATAAACACCTTGACTAAATTGACATTCTAGTGCTTCTTCTTCTTTTCTTATTGTAGACTGGACACAGTCTTTACTTCTTTTCCAAGTCCTGTTACCTGATGCCAAAAGAACTGTTTTACACCTCCAGAGCCAGCTGTGTTTCTGGGGGAAAAAAAAAAAAAAAAAGCAGGGTAATTTGGAAAATGGTTTATATCCCATTAGGGCAAATAACAATATATAAACTGAACACATTTTGAAAGAGTTTCTCAGGTAGTACACACAATGAGGTTGCTTCAGAGAAATTATGGGGACAGGTGGTATAAATCTTCAGGCACCTGTCTCAGTAGAATCTCTTGGGTTGAGGATTGATTCTGTTTCAGTGAAGAAGGGGGAAAAAACTACCTTTGACAGAGAACCTGGCAAGGAGTCTGTGACTCTGCCTAAATTAGAGTTCTATTTTTGTAATTGCCCCACTCCTCTCTGTCATTAATTAGACTATTAAAGATGTTGTCTCAGATTTAGATGCACACAGCTGTGGCTTCAAAGCATTTATAAAACTAGAAATGGTGCAAGCTTTTATATCTCACTTTACATTTAATGCGTCTTCATATTCATAAAGACATATGTAAAACCTTCTTTACATAGTCATTAAAAAAAATACCACTTCTTGCTAAGGAAGTTCTTGATCAAGGATTGCTTGATGTTGAAGAATATTTTGAGAAAGAGTAATGAATGAATATATGGATACACATTCTTAGGCTGATTTTCCTGTCAGGGACGTCATTGAAATCCAGCAATTGAAATGTCATTTGCATTTGGACGATCGTGTTTTGACACAGCACTCAAAATCAGAGCAAAAAATGTTTCTTGAAGTACTTTTGCAGTATCAGAGGACAGTAGTATGTCTCAGTGTTACTTTAGTAAACACTAAACCTTTGCCAATTAAAACACAAATTGCCACAGGTGGCAACTGCCACAGTAGATTTAAGCAATGCTTCCTCAAGTTTTATCATTGACCACCTTCAGAAATGTATCAAAATCTGTTCTGTAGAACTGAATTTAAAGTTTAAATAATGGGGACTTGCATTGGTCTTGGAGATTGCTTATCATCATTTTGGTTTAAATTTAGTTTAAATTAAACAGTGTTTGAAATTTAACACATCATTTATAAACAGCAAATTTCCAAGGATCAAGGCTTGACATGACAGCAATGTAAAAAAAAATCAGTATCATTGAATCATTGAATCATAGAATGGTTTGTGTTGGAAGTGACTTTAAAGACCATAGAGTTCCAACAACCCTGCCATGGCCAGAGACACCATCCACTAGAACAGGTTGCTCAGAGCCCCATCCAACCTCGATAACAAAATCCTGGAAGTGATAGATATTCTGATTTTAGAATAATAATTCCCAAATAAACTGTTAAAATCAACAGTTCGTAGTTTCTTTGAGAGGTCACCTCACCTTTTATTACTCCATTTAGCAAATGATAACTCATTAAGATGACTGTCTCTGAGTCTTACCATACCTTCCCAGGTATTTTTCATGTCTTGAGGTATTACTAGGTATTACTAAAAAAGAATGCTTTTACAGTTTGATTTATTAATGTAAAGTTAGTGAAGTTAAAAGTCACATTGAAAAATTATGTTTACAGAAAGACTGTAATTCCACCAACCAAGAAATACATTGTTTAATGACAAAGAAAAGGGTTAAAATTTAATAAAATGCAACACCACCATTCAAGCATGGAAGCAAATGCAAATGGACATTAATATTGGACAGCCAGAGGCGAGTAAGAATTAAGATTAGGATATTTCCAGGTTTCTGGGGGGAGTTTTTTACTACAGAAATGTTTTTCCACCCAGGTTGGTGACATGATATTTTTGATGTTTGACATGGTT
This sequence comes from Daphoenositta chrysoptera, assembly GCA_013397915.1. Taxonomy (NCBI): domain Eukaryota; kingdom Metazoa; phylum Chordata; class Aves; order Passeriformes; genus Daphoenositta; species Daphoenositta chrysoptera. Next base: position 65,791 of record VZRO01008278.1, on the reverse strand, counting down.
TTACTTTAATATTTATGATGACAGTTTGTTTTAATTTATACTTTCTAGTTATTTCAGAATGGCACACAAAAAGGAAAAAAAATAAAGCAACTACAACTTTTTTTTTTAGGAAGTAATCAATTCCTGACTGTTAGGAATTGACAGGCAGATTACTAGCAAATTATTTTAATTATCAATAATTATAACTATTTTAGAGACTTACATCACTAGAGGGCTGCCTGTGATTTTTATAATAGGAGAAACTGTTAGGATTTTCTATCTTCTATCTTTTCTCAATGTGGAAAAAAAGAAGCAATGCAAGTTATGTATGATCAAGACCACCTCAATTAGTCTCTATTTTGATATATTGTACATGTTGATCAGTTCTTAGAATTCTTGCATGTTCTGTCAGCTCTGATGATCAGCCTAACCCTTATTTATTTCTGTTACCATTACCTCCATAGGAGCTCTTGTGAAGTGTTAAGACCTCTTAGTACAAAATAAAGAAGAAAAAGAGGGGAAGGAACAAAACAGTCTCATTCAGATTTTGAAAGATTTTTCTTCTGTTATTGTAAGTATAAAAAACACCCATGAGAGCTTTTAGAGCTTTTGTGGACACCCAGCCTCTGATTGTAATGATCTAGACAGAGTTCAGCAACTACTACTGATGCCAGTAAATCAATCAAGGATGAGATGTGCTATATGACATGCTAAGAGAATTTTATTTTACAGTAATAATCTTATAGACAGCCAGATAAAGATGGGACATAAGCCATAATTTAACTTACATTAAATACAGTCTAGATTTCAAAAGTGTGGTGTTCCTCCTGGTGTGGCCTCCCAGGGGAAGGCATAAAGAGGTATAAGAAAGAGGCAGGCGAGTGATTTTCCAGTGTATCATTATGATGTCTCTTATGTTATCACATAGGATTTACATGTGGTTTCCTCATTTTTCTTACAAGGTCTTCTAGGAAACAAATTTAATACTCCTGCTTCTACTCCAGTGTGCCATGCTGTTCTTTCATGGGGTCACCATCAGGTAGGACATGATTAGCAGGTTTGTAAGACCTTGTCTGGTGAAGCTGTCATCATGTGAAGCACAGATATCCCTTCTGCAGACACTTCCAGGTAGGAAGCACATTGAGAACCTAAATTCCCTTCCCCCAACACAGACTACACCAATAGCCAATATTAGAATAAGGTATATAATTGGGCAAATTTCTGTCTTTCTGTCTGACTGCAGAAAGCCCCCAAAGAAGACCACACTTTCTCTAGTATATTTATCACTTCAAACTATTTTTATCTTAGTTATAACTAATTTATCATTAATTTCAACAGTTAACTCTGCAACTCACCCACAAAAATCTAACCTGAGCACAAAAATAAATGCAGTGTGTATTCAAAATTCCATTTTCTTGCTTGTGTCAGTAGAAATTCGAATTCACATTAATATCTACAGTCATGAATTTGCATTTTACTTATGGCAATTCTCTGGTATCAAAGTGTTTGTGAAGTGGCAGAATAATCATCTCTCATGTCAAAGTGCCTCCTATCATCAGTCTTGACCTTCCTCCTGGATGTCTGACATCATAATAACGTGGTGTTCTCATTCATATCGATTTCTGCTGAGCACAAGGCTTTACTTTGCATTCGGTTTCAAAAAAAAAAAAAAAAAAGAGGGGTTGGGGAATAGAGAGATGGAGATTAGTCATTAACTGCTGATCCCCAAGAACCTGCAGAAAAACTGTTTCATTCAAGATGCAATTGGGAGTAGTGATAAAGTACAAAATATAAGGGAGATGTAATATGGGACATTTATTTAGCGTAACTTAGCAGGAAAGCCTGACAAATACATATTGCTTTATGATTGCTTGTGCCTTTGTTCTTCATTTGTCATTCTCTAATACTTCTTATCCTCTGTTGAGACTTTTTTCTAATATTCTGGTACACACTAAGACCAGGAAAGTTCATAAACATCTAAGATTAATCTCAGCCATGCTTTTGCTATCTTCTTTAGAAAAGCAAATGCAGATAAAGCCTTCAGCTGAAGTGACAGTAGTCTGGTGAAGAGTGGTTCCACAGGAAAACATGATCAACAATGAGTAATGGATCTGTAATCATCACCAGCCAGCTCATCAGTGGTAGTCAGAAAAGCACAGAAAATGGAGATAAAACATTAAGAAAAGAGAGCCTCTATCTTTAAGAGATGGCTTAATATCTTTAAGAGATGGCTGACTCAAAACAAATTTGATAGTTAACCCAGTGAGAAAGTGAGAAATCCTAGCAAGTACACTAAAGTCTTTTGACTTAATTCTTCAAGTTGTAATTTAGACCTGCATCTTACTCCTCAAATAGGTTTTGCTTTTGTACTTTTCTTTGAGTTCTGGTCCAAAGATGCTTCCATTCTACATTTCCATTAGCCTTGATAAAGAAAACTCGTATATGTCTTCTTTAGTCACCAATCTGCAGAGTGCTGGCCCTTGAACAGAACACAGATTCTAGTACAAATTGTCAGGTAAGATTTCCATATCAGGTGTCATTGACTCACACTGACCACAGCTGACCAGACAAAACAACTTGTGTTTAAGGTGGTAAGGGAGTAGAAATGGGCAAAATATCGAGCTACTGAAAATGGCTCTCGTGTGCTTTACTGAAATGTAATCATATCTATTAAACTGTTTGTCCAATAAATCTGGATATTTTTAAAGTACATATTTTTCATCATTCCATCAAAAAGGGACATTTCCAAGCTTTTATAGAAATAGCAGGCTATGGCAAGAGACCTCTTAGTAAGGTCTACGTTCCTGTAAATTCTTAGTGACATTCTCCCCCCAGTATTTCTGCTACATATTGGAGGAACTCTGTGGTGTTGCTGAACTTTCCCTTCCTTTGGCTTTCTTTGGTGACAGAAATCCTCCAAAATGCCTCATGAGTCAAACCATAAATAGTGAGAACACATTTGAGCCGCACTGGATGTTCCTTTCGCACTTTGGCAGGAAAAGGGCATTTTAAAAGGAAAATTATAAATAATCTAATTTTTCAAGCAAAGCTTTCTAATGAGGTGGAACTGTAATTTTCGTAATTTTTCATATGTAATTTTTGTAGGATGCCAAACTGTCTAATAAAAAAAAATGGATGGTGAAGAAGAGAGGCATAGTTTCAGTTCAAGTCATAGCATTTTGTGAAAGAAAGGCTTCCTTTGGTGTTTTCTTCAAAATAGACTCTGTAAAATTTCTAAATAACAGTAATGCAATGCAGAAATAGACTCTTTTCTAAGCTTCCTGGAAAATTTGCTCTTACAGGGACAAAAAAGATTTAATAGGATTTGAAGAAAAAAAATCAACTGTCAGCTTTAATCATAAGTAAGGTTAGTAGGAAGTGCTCTTGAGCAACAAAGTTCTGTTATACTGCACCTCAGCATTTTCAACTAAAATAATTCATTTTTCTCTTCAGCTATTTAAAACTCCAATTTCCCTAGACATACAACTGATAATATGATTTATTTTAGACAATGCTGGTGTGTAAAAGAATATTTTGATTCAGATTCTTATACATTTAAGTTCCCGCAAGGCAGACAAAAACATCTTCATAATTTCCAGCAGAAATATATCACAGAAGGTAAATTAGGCTTCTCGTTTCTGTTTCAGGATATGCTTAGGCCAGCTTTGAACAAGTTCTAACCATTAAATTACAACATTTTCAGGACACTTGGAAACAATAATAAATATAATATTTCTGATTAAAGACTATATGAGCTTCTCATCTCATATGACGATGTGAAGCGTATTACTGCAGATTTTTTGGTTTGACACTTCTCCTTCAATACACCTTATTAATGGTTAAATGTTTAATCAGAACATCATAGTTCATGAGCAGTGGCAAAAGGATATTAAACAGATTTATTTTTCAGTGACGTATCCCTCCCAAAATCCTAAGTATAATTCCATTCTGAAATGGAATATAATTTAGCAATATTTAGTATTATTTAGTATAATTTACATTCTGAAAGCAGAGAAACTCATTTGAAATTAGTGAAATCATGTTGTCAGAAAGAAAGCAACTGTTCATAGGAGAAACATAATTTTTTTTTTAGGGTACATTAGTGCACTTAGAAATCTTAGAAGAAGGGAATAATTAAATTATTCTACTGTTGCCCAGAACAGGTTATTCAAAAAAATCTCAATTTACTGAAATATCCTACTGCTAACAAGAGGTTTTAGGTCCTAGTGGGGCATGCCAGTTGACCTCTACTACATTTTTAGGGGTATTTCTTGTCTAATATACATATAAATATGAAATTACTGATATTAGAGACTCAGAAAATAAAAATATACACATTTCTAAAACATTAAAATTCTCAGCAAGATTCATGAAGCAAATAAGAAAGTACCAACTGAAAACACAAACTGTTCTCAATTTAAATTGAAGTGCAATCTGTTGTACTGAGAAACTAACCTCATTTCTCATCCCAGTTCTGCCCTTTGCAGTAAAATAATTTAATTTCTGTTGGTAAATTTCTTACAATCATTATTTATTTTTCTTTCTTTGTCAGACCTGCAGGTGACTGCTTTGTAGATGTGAGCTATGAAAGTTCAGCTGAGATGAAAATTTCTGTGCACAGAAGTTGAGCAATCTAAAATTGTTATTTTCTTTGGAGGTCTCAGACCAGGTCTCATGGATGACCTCCACTTTAAAAAAAAAACTTTTGTTTTTCAGACTGAAGTGTCATGTTGGAGCCCCTTAATGTCAAGACCAAGGGGGAGAAATGAGGGTTTGATAGTCTTCTCTTGAAACTCAACATTTTATTATTACTTCATGTTTATAAAAGAGAGTTCATAAGCTATTTTGAAATGTGGAATTGTAGCCTGAAGCAAGTCCTGATCCTGCAAAGATGCATCACATGCTTAACTCTCCATGTTTTGGGACATTTAGTTGAATTCAGTAACACTATTCACTGGGCCAAAGTTGAATTTACAGGTAAGGCTTCTTAAATTTGGGTCTTGAAATAAGTAGCTTCTTTGTGACCGTATTAATCTCTTAACCTTTTTCCAGTTTTGTTCTGTTCAATAATTCCTAATAGTCTGTTTCAGACTTGACTGGGTAGATTAGAGTCCTATGGGATATGGTTCAAGTAGGGTTGACAGATTTATTTTCTCAATTAGTCAAACTCAAACAAGCGTATTTAGTCATTGAAGCTGTTTTTAAAAGACTGCAAATTTATTACTGACTTTATATCTCCAATACAAGTCCACTAGCCACTGAACAGGAACACAACACAAGTAAAATCTGTCACAAATGAGAGAAATTCAATGCTTCTATATTCCTGTTGTTCCGTTTTTCATGCACTGTAGAGTGATGAACTACAACATAGTCAAAGAACGTATCAGTGTAGTTGCTGGACAATGTTTTGGAATAGTTTTATAGCCAAATTCTGCCCTGGACATGTGGAGACAGGTATCTCACTGAGGTGCATCCTATACAGACAGAGAATAGACAGAGAATTCAATTTTCTTGTGCTCATGTCATGCAAAAATTCCAGATACAAACTACAAATCTGAGCCCACAAGTTAAATCTGCTGGTAACAAATCTTAAAAGTATTATGCTTTTAGTCAAACAAATACTTTGCATCAGATTCCACTCACAGAATTTACTTTATTACCCTGACCCTGGATGATGAGGATAAACCCAATGATAACTGAAATAATTTAAATGTCTCTGTCTCTTAAGTTTTAAACATAGTTTTAAAACATGCAATTTGTTAGTTAAAAGCTGAAATGGTCTTTTGACTTGTATCCATATAAGCTATTCCTCTTGAATTAAGAAACCCAGAAGATTTAGTGGGGCACAGGTCTGTTCTATGAATTTATTTGATAAGCTCCTACTCTCCAAAACTCTTCTTTTTTTCTGAATGCAAATATGATCATTTTTCCTCAAGCACCAGTCAGAAGATCGCTGTCTCTGGGGGAGCAGAAAGGCCAGGCTGTTCCTGAGGGGAAGATGACTCCAGCTATGGCAAGGCCCTGCTAACAGAGTGCAGACCCCAATACCTGAGGCAGGTGGGCTGGGATAGAAAATGGCACCAAATGCCACTGACAGCCCCAGGCATTTCAAAAGGAACTGTGGCCAAAGTCTAGCCAAGAACAAGAGGTTGTTAGGCCTCAGACAAAAAGTTACCAAAACAGAAGCTGGAGACAAGGCTAAACCAGATATTTACAGGCTCTATTCTGGTGAGAAGCTACTTAGAGCATGTAGCTGGAGGGAAAAACAAGCACTAACACTCCTGTAACACAGTCTGGGAAAGGAACAGGTCCCAAGCCTGGGCTTAACTGGAGCTCTGGGGCAGTAGGTGTGGGTGGAAGTCCCAGGTGAAGCCAGTCAGTGCCATAAAGGCCAACCACTGCCCTGATGGTGTCATTCTTTTCTGGACTCAACTGCGTAATAATCACCCCAATGGGCTCAAAGGAGGTTGGCATACTAAAAGAATGTATCTCATTAATTTCATTCTCACTGTTCCAATACCACCTAAAAAAAGTGATCCTACCACAAAATATGGTGGACATAAATGGTTTCTGTGATAAGTTTGCTCCAACTAGGTTATATTCATTTTATATGCTTGTTTCTTGCAAATACTAGGAGGGTGAACTTTTTTCCCCAGGAAAATTTCCAGTAAGCATATTTCATTGTAGTACCCAAAAAGCTGGAAAAAATATTTTAGAGATAATGAAATAGAGCAAGAAAGCATTGCTGCTTAAGCTGTTAACTAGATATATAAAAAAACCCCCAATTTTACTGCTATTTTTGCAGAAAGGTCTGACTTGGTCCATAACCAGTTAGAGATGTAAGTAAGGATGTTTCTAAATTATGCTACCAACATTTAACTGATTATTACTCTCACTCAATTTGATCCACAGGCATACCTTTGGCATGTACAAAAATGAGAGAAAATGATTACTTAGTCTTTACTAATGTAAATTCTTCTTACTTCTTACATTATTGATGGAAGAACCAGGTCACTTCCAATAAAATTAATGGAAAACGTATATGAGTGGCAGAAAATATTAATCTTCCAAACCTGTTGGCAGAAAGCAGGTCTGCAAAGATCTTCCTCTTCCCAGTTGTTTTTTTTGAGCTCAAAATCTGAAATTATGCTGATGCTCTTTGTGCATGCTGCAAGAAAGATCTGTAAGAACCCTCTCTACTACCTGGCAGTTACATAATTTTCAAAATATTCCAGTGGTGGTAGTAGTTTGGCAACACTTCTAGCTATTACACCAAGAATTATATTTGTAATTAATATGAAGTAGTTATTGATACAGCTTCTTATTGGGGAGAGAGCAGAAAGACTGACAAAAACTAAGTTCTGGTTAGAGGTGATCATTAAATTAACAGGGAAAAAGAATATATTAGAAACAGTTTAGGTTGAGTTTTTCTACTGAGATAGGTCCCTAAAATCTCACTGAGGTGAAGTAGAACTTTAGTCTATAACTAGCTAATGCTCAAATTGTTGCTTTCCTAAGTTGCAGTGAAGCAAATCTTAGTTAGCTTCTAAAAATCTAAAAGCACTATGACACTAACATGGAAATGGCCAAGAAGAACTATAGGAATACAGTAAATCAAAATTCAGCTTTGTGCTACTGCAAGGTCAAAAGAGTTGTTTCCAATGCCTGTATTGATTTTTCCATTTTTCCTTTACAGTGTTGTCAAACTTTTGGAGCCATCACTTTAATATTGGAAAAATGACCAGCCCAGATTTCATGTGTAAAGTTTTCCTCTGTATTTTGCTCAAATCCTCCTATTAGTTGCCTGCCAAACTTTCTGGTAAAATTTATTCATTTCTTTGGGGCTACATGGACTTTCTCATAGACTTTTTGATTTATCTGTTTCATATAAAATAATTTTGCCCATAAGCTCAAATTTTCTTGGTAGGATGTCTGGTGAACAACAAAAAAAAACAACAAACAAACAAAATGGAACCACAGCACACCCACACATACCACCCCATTTTTAATTTTTCTGCTTTTGTTTGGTTGTTATTTTACTTCAAAGAGGCAGCAATTCAGAATAACTGTAACAGCTAGACTAGACTTTTTTTCTCCTTTCTGCCTAACCAGTTTTCCTGGGTTGCAGTGTATTCTGTTACCATCTACATGAACTGTGGAAACCAGATGGGTGGTGTTGCTTGCCTCCTCCCTCTGGACTATCTTCTGTTAATGGGCTTATCAAGGTTTTGCCACATGACTCACAGGTAACCCCTTCCAGACTATATTCTGTTAATGGCCCATCAAGGCCTTGCCACATGACTGACAAAATTACATCATCCCATTGTGAGATGCTCCGCCCAGAGGGAGGAACCAAGCATTCCATCCTGGATAAAGCTGAGATTTCGAACACCACAGGCAGCCTTTTCCACTGGATTCCCAGAGGACGAGAGCTACACAGCCACTGCTGGACCTTCTGAGTGAGGCCAGACCCCTCTATAGGATCACTGCTCCCAACAGGACCATCTCATTCGGACTGCTACCAACACCCTGACCAACAGGGTGTCAGGTTGTATTCTGACTCTATCAGTTTTTGGGGTTTTTTTTCCTACTATTGCGTTTATTTTACTTTTTTTCCCCCTCTTCCTATTAAAATTGTATTTCTGACTTGCAGTCTCTCACTGGTTTGTTTTCAAACCTTGACACCAGTTTACATGGTAGCCTGACTAGCTGTCACTTCAGTTTAACAACAAATACAACTGAACAAAGTGTATTGTAACTAAGCTGAGCTTCTCTCCTTCCTCCATCTACTCTTGAGTTCCACGTTTTTCACTTAAATCTTCTTCCTCACAAGTCAGTCCTATATTGGCATGCTGGAGACTCAGAAATAGAAGAAATTAGTAGCCAAGACAATATTTTTTTTCTGTCTCTTACCACAGGATAGAGTCATCCCAATGTATTTAATACAGTCTTAACAAGAAGAAAACCTTAAAGAAATGATAATAAAAAAAAAAAAAAGTGGGGAAGGAGCAGAGGACAAAGCAGAGTGTTTTGATTAAAAATCAACTTGTGTAACTTTAATAAGAGACTTTATTAAAAAGTGATAATATAAAGAGGGGAAGACTGAGGTTTTATCAAGAGGAACTAGTAATGTCTCCCTGACATTGTGAGCGGAGTGGAAATCTGTGTTGAAGAAAGTGTCAAAATGCCACAAACTCCTCCCAGAAACTAAGAGAGCACCAACACACATTAGCTATACCGGGTCCAATAAGACATTATGGTCTGATCTGGTCTTCTTCATTATTAGGAAATGAATTAAGGCCCTCACACTGCATGTCATAGAGCAAACCCATTGCTATTATTACCTCTCCTTATAGCAGCTGCAGCTCTTTCCACTGTCAGCAAAACTTTGGCAGAAATCAGAGCAGAAATAGCTCTGCTCCCCTCCCGGTAGCTCCAGCTATAAGGAATGGGCACTCTGGTTGCTTGAAGATGGTCTCACTGTCAGGAAGATTATGCTGCAGAGATATGCTAAGTAAGCACTGGAAACATGCACCAAGATTAGCCTGCAAACCCCACAGAGTTGCTTTAGTACTGAGTGGTCTGATAGAGGCCAAAAGGGGACACAGAGTATTGCCCTCCTTCTCATCCACCATGGAAAACATGGGCTTGATTCCTGACTGAAAGCAAAGAGCCAGTGCTCTCTGGATGCACCCCTTTCTAAAAATGCTGTTGTATAAGGCAGGGGCTTTGTGAAAAAGGGTGCAGAACCACAATGATCAGCTGAAGCAATTCTTGTATGGAAGCAAAAATCCCTGAGTCTGAGCCTGCAAATTGCAATGCCTGAAACAGTGCTGGGGAATAACATGTAGAAGAGTGACTGCTGCTGACATCCTGGGTCCCTGGTGCCCTTTCAGTCCCTACTAGCAAGGACATCCACAGTCCAGTGGCACAGTGTTGTGGGCAATGGGGAAGTCAGGAGTGCAGCCATAATGGTCTTTCCCTGGGTCTTTGAGCAGGAATAGAGACAAAGGAGGCACAGCAGAGATGTATTACACCATATTGTTCCTCCAACTATATCCAGCTATTCAGCTAATTCCATTTAGCTGATCTGACAGAAGATTATACCCTCAAGAGGTTTTGGTAATTACCTGAAACACCCCTTAGAAGTATGTAAAGATCAGGGATTAGTTAAGCTGCCTCATAGAAAAATGCAACCAGTAAAAATATCAGTCCAAGTGGAGTATCATTAGTGTCTGAAGCAATGTTGGGCTACTGAGTTTTGAACTGGGCCTTCCATGATCCTAGTTATGGATTCTTGGGTTTCAAATAAAGGCTTAGAGTGGAGAATTAAAAGGAAGGCAATAAGCTAATCAAATTTATGAGTTATTTAAACCCTGGGAAATGAAACATTAAATATATTTCAGGAAAAGAATAATAATAAGAGCTTGACAAATTGAAAAAATTAGACTGGCACCAATTATGTAGTTGAGTAAAGATATACACAGACACTTAAATAGACACAAATAATGAGTACCGAAGAAACAGTAGAAAATAGAGGATAACTATCTCAATGCCAGTATCTTGGATAACAGATTATACTTCAAAACAGGCAACAAGAAAGCAAATGGAGATTTGAATTACATTATTAGGAGCATTATGTGTAAAATCAGCAATTAGTATACTTCCCTTTATTATACACTGTTAAAGGCCCAGCCCTAACTGTTTTGTCTCAGTTCCAAAAGAGAACAAGAAAAGTAGAGAGTTCACAACCTTGAAAAATAGAGTGATTAAAAGTTAGGAAACTGAAGCTGATGATAAAAGAGCATGCTTAGATGTTGCAGTGCGTTACGACCCCCTCCACGGCCAGCATACCCCCATAACTGGCCACTGCCATCTCACCCCTTTTTCCCTGTGTTTGGCTTCTCCCTCAAGAGAGATCTCTCTCCTCCCATGGTATTCCTCCCCTCCCACAATGCTCCCCATTGGTTCTGTAACCCTTGTCCACGAGAATTCAAACCCCCGTCCCTGCACCATTGGGTGGTTTGTATGCTCCCCTCCCACTCTTTAAGGGATAAAATACCTGGGTAACAGCCCTTTAGGGCTTCTCTGCGCGATCTTGGTGCCCCAATAACCCCTGTACCATGAGAAACCCCTCCGCCTCCTTCCAGCGTGCCCGCGAGCAGCCTCCGCAATCCTCTCTTGTCTGGGCGGGTGCCGGCACTGGCAAATACATAGCTAGCCGGACAGCCAGTGTCTCGGCACTTAGACTCAAGTAAAGGTAACTCAGGGAAGAATAAATTGTCAGGAAATAACAATGAGTATGTTATAAAAAGACAGGTTTCAATTATTCTGACTTATCAGAGAGGACAAGAAAAAAATAAAATGTGCTTAACTTAAATTACAACACATATATTCTGTTTAAGCATTAGGGAGGCAATTCTGAAATGCCAAAAAGTTAGTATAGTGATAGATATTATTGTAAAAAGGTCATGCATTTACCCAGAGACTTAGAACAGAATACAAATATCAAACAAATGCTATGTGAGCATTCTCACACGAGACTGCTGCTACATGTCCCTTGCTATAAGATCCTAAAGGAAAGAGGAAGGTATGTCTTGTTCATCAATGAATGAGTAATTCATCATTTAATGAGGTAACTTTTAAAGCAAAAACTAAGAATAGAAACACTTACTCTCAATAATATGACCCATTCAGAAACAATTCTAGAATTAGTTGGGGTGAATGTTATATAGATTTTGATTTGAGCAACAATTCATGATTGTGGTAGACTCTATTCTAGTTATCTTGGAGAGCTGGTAAGGCAAATCTTATAAAGCTCATGAACTTGATGTAAAAAAATCTAAGTCAGCAATTTCCTAACATGAGACAAGTTTGAATTCAAGTGTGTAACGGGTTAGATTTAGTGAACCAGCCGAAACACCAGTTGTAGCTGTGATCTAGTTCACTTAATTGTTTTTGTGAGATTTAAATTAGGAGAAAATGGCAAAACAGGCTTAAAAACTTCTAAAAGTATAAAGATAGTTTACTGTTACTAGGTAGGATTAAAAGAAAAGGAACATTACACTAAGAAAGTAAAAAGGGAAAAAATCCCCACATTCTTTCTTTGCCAGTCCCCACCCCTCCCCCAGCCCTATCACTTCAGGGCACACAGACCTCCTCACAGGTTTCTCAGGAGAGAGAGCAAGGAGATTAACAAAGATAGAATTTCTGGTCAATATTAGAGTTCTTAAAAAGTCTTTCCAAACTCCAGGAAAAGAAAGAGGTCTCCTTTTTGCTTTCCATGTGGTTTCTGAACTGCCACCGTGATAATCCGTCTGGGCAAAGACAGTCCATTGCACTGAGCATCCAAATATGGGGTATTCTCAAATTTCCCCCATGTCCTTTAAATGGATAACAGAACAGTTTATGGTATTACAGTTCTTTACCACGTTTTCTTTGCAAAAAGGTCGGTTTAAGCTTCGCGCCCCTCACGGCACCGCCCTCTTCTTTTGTCCAGTCACCATCTTCAGTTCCACCCAGCCTTGTTGCCCTGTCTTTTGCAGTGTTCTATGTGTGATTCTTAGATAAAGTTTCTTACACACTTTCTGTAAACATAGCAATGTTTTAGTTAACTGTAACTTTAGTTTACAATCTTTTCTCCTGGGTGGAGAATGTGTGATGGACTATTCTGTGAACCTGTAAGGATGGAGGAGGTGGTAACACTGACCTCCAATCCACGGTTGTTCCTAGAAACATATAAATATGTAAAGAATAAACAACCAGGCTCTCTTTTCCTTCTGGCCTGCGAACTGTAAAGAACTCTGTTTTCAGAGTGCTTCTTTGGGGCCTAGGCCCACACAGCCTAACTTACTTGTTACTTCTTCCTCCAACTTTAACTCCATGGTGAACAGCTTCTGTTGAAGAAAAACCTCTTCTCCTTTGATGTTGCTAGTTGTTTAACAGTTTCTTCAGTTTGAAAAAAGCTGAAAATCGGTTTTTTTACAGGCCCACGGGGGACCCTGCGGAGCGGGGGAGGGGAGGCCCCTCCCGATTCTCGGCAGCTGCTCGGCTCATCCTTGCAGCAGCCCCCCAGTTGCTCTCTGGCTGCTTGCAGCTTTTGCGGGGGGGGGTGCCCCGATGTGTGCCAGGGACCCCTTGCCCTGGCATTTGGGGGAGGGGGGCGCGGCCCCGGCTCCCCAGGGCCGGGTCCGGAGCTCTCCCCCTCCCCCTCCCCCTTGCAGCCTCCCAGGGCCGCTGGATCAAAGAGGCTTTTCCCTCGCCTCCTGCAGGTTTAAATATGCAAAATCGCAGAAGCGCCATTGGATTAAAAAGCTGTCAATTAATTTCAGCTCCAGCCCACGACAAGTGTAATTTACATAGTTATCAATTGTTCTGGAAAAAATTATGATGAATTGAATTTATTTTAAGGGTGACCACATGGCCAGTAGTAACTACACATATAATTTCTGAAGGATATGTATTTATTCTTTTGACATAAACTATAACGGCCTTTGCTCCAAAAGAACCCTTTCAAGGAATATTTGAAGGCAAGCAGACCACAGATCCTTGACCATAATTAACAAGTAAGCCTACATGATTCCTAAAAATTTAAAAAAGCAATATTAATTGCCTTTGGCTGGAAGAAATAGCAATGTTCATATTTCCTGACATTTAGACAACTCTGTCTTCATAACACCTTGCTTTCCTCCCTCCCAAAACCTGCAACTGCGAGTGTTTTAAGCTTCAATTCTATTTAGTGTTTGAAATCCAGGATACCATTCCTGAGTGCATTTGTACAGTAAAAAAGCACGTGAAGCTGTAGGGGGATGAGAGGGTCTATGAAGGTAGGTGAACCAGACAGGGCGTAAGAAAGTTATGATCTGACATCACTTTGTAGGATATTTATCCCTATAGTAAGGAACTGTGCTCTAAATTGAAATGGAGTAACAATTTCAATCTACACACTACTCGGCTGTGCCTTTTAATTTTAACTAAAAGCCCCAAAAAATTATCAGAATTCCAGACAATCCCGTCCTGAAATGGAATTTAGAAGTCTTAAAAAACAACCGGTTTTAATATCCAAAAATATATGCATGGGGGAAAAAATCATCCATTACATCCCTATCAGTAAAAATCACTGCAAGCAGAGACTCCTAATCAAATCACCCACAATTGTCTAAAAATTGTTTTTACTGTAAGACTAAAAAAGAGGAATCTCATGAATAATTTCAACTATAATTTATGACTCAGCAGATGCACCATGCAGCTCCTGTACCACAACTGCACACAAAACTATAACCTCCAAAATCTTGATGCCCAGTTTATGCCTGGGTTCTGCAATAAGGAATGAAGAGTTCTGTGTGGTAAAGTTGTACAATTTCAATACCTACTGAGTTGTCCATATATTTCACCAGGCTTGGAAATTTATCAGGCATGAAAGCAGAAGAGAAAATAAGGACCTATGTCACACGTCAGCTATTTAATAATGTACTTTATCCTACTAAGTGCATATTCTAAAGATAGTGACATCCCAGCAATACATGAATCATTCTCTCAGCACTTTTTCCTAATCTTAAATCTTTGCTCAGTGGAAGTGAAAACACTGCCAATTTTTTTGTGCAGATTCATAAAGAGTGAGGATTAGCAAAGTGTCAGTTAAGAAGGTTATACTGTACTCTGTGAGATGATGTGAAATCAGAAAGGATCATCTGCCATTCTTTGCATAGTTGCAAAAGGGGTTTCGCCACCATCACCCAGATGTCTGTTAAAAGACCAGTTATAATTCCAGACATTATTTTCTTTTGTCTCAAAATTATGCCTTTCACATAATAATATGTCTCTGCACTGTTTGTTTTTTTTTTTTTTTTTCACAACTGTGAAATTAATTGAAATTCTGGTTTAAGCATTCATATCAATATTAATAATCATTAAAAAATATAGGTAAATATTCAAAAGCAATAAAATGTCACCCTAGTATTGAAATTCAGTTTACTTATTATTATTTAAACAACTTTAGGGGAGGCAAGTACCTATTTATTATTAAAAGATTATATTGGCCCCACATATTCTGCAGCTGAGACCAAGGGGATTCTTGCAGTTAGTTAGAAATTGTTACTCTTAAGAATATTTACAAGGTTTTAGCAGTTTTTTTTTAAACTATGGCATGGTGAACAGCAGATAAAACTCAGCCAGTCATGAGTTTCAGGTACAGGTACTATGAAATATGTAAGTGCCGGCAAAAATACACAATGTGAGGACCGAACAAGGTAAAATACTCAGAACAAGTTAGTCAGTTGAAGAAAAGACCTGCAGAACTATTAACTATATTCTTCAACTTGTTGGTAGCATCAAAGATTTACTCCATTTTGTGTAAATTTGAATTGGTTTAGTCATCAAGGAGGCACATTTCTCTGAAACATCTCACCCTGCCATGTCTTAATTTACTACATGGAAGAAAGAACTTCTGATGAATACATCTGTTGTACCTGCCAGACTAATTTAGGCAGCATTTCATTCTAGGGAACTTGCAGACTCAGCCAAGATTTGTCAAAATGTAACAGAGAATCTGTAAAGATGACAAGTTGCCAAGAGCAAGATTCCTCTTTGTCCAGAAGCTGACATATTTGTTTCTGTCACCACCATGCAATGACATTGTCTCAGGTCAGAGGGAAGGGAGAGGAGACTTTGCTTCTGCATGAGCTCCAGCCTGGACATAAATGTACAAGTTACAGCTCTAGTAAGAACAGTGGCCAAAAGAGTACACTGAAAATATTTTGTGTGTCTTTGTGTGTCTTTGTGTTTGCATTTGCAGAAGAAGCAGCTGAGGAAAAACAGCATTTTTCGTGAATCTGAGTCACTAAAGCAAACACCTTTTTCATTCAAAATTCTTCACCCAAACAGTTTAGAAAAAAAAAATTCTTAAGTTATCTGGGAAATAAACACTCAGAAGGTAAAAATACAAGTTATGGTGTTATTAAACAACAGAGTGCAGGAATAACATAATACTGGGAGGGCATTTTGTCATATTTTCTTGCTTTGTAACCTAAGAAACCTCAGAAAGGTGGTTGACAGCATGAAGCAGAAGAACGAGAAATCAAGAAATTTGAAGTGGTTTAATATACGTTACTGAAGAAGAAATGTTCCTGGTGAAGATTTAATGCAAACACAGGCTAAGAGGCCAGCGTGAAAAGAACATCAATCAACTCATTGACACAAATAGCTCTGGACATGGACAAAGCTAAGATATTGTCTCTGACCTAGTACTCCAAGTAGTTCATCTGGGTCTTCTGTGATTAGGTGTTAAACAGGCATGCTTAAATCTTTTTTGGTTTTTTAGAAATATTATTCTCAAATAATCCTGGTGGACTTTACTCAAAATTTTACTGTATTCAGATCATTTAGCAGTTTGTCAAAGAACAGGCCAGTGAGGTAACACACCCAATTCAAAGAACAGATGGCTTTTCTTTGGCAAACAAGATATAGCCAAGTGTCCTCTTTATTATTCACTATAGTTGGCGGGGAGAAGAGAGTTGCATTTATTTTCTCTGTTTATCACCAAAATTTGATGTGCCTTAAGAGTGAATGCTGTGGTCTTGAAATATCCTCACATTTTAAAAGAATTTACTTCAAAAGACCACGTTTCCCAGAATGCAACAAAAAGAAGTTTGCAAAATACTAGGAATTTCTCCTCTAAAAGAGAATTGTTTCCATAGACGACTTTAAAGTAAGGAACATTTTGAAAGTCTGAAAAATAGTAGATACTGACTGAAATCTTCCAAATATTGCCCTCTCTGATTTTCTGAATGTGCACAAAAGTTCCACAGTGTGATCTTATTTTGAAAGGTTAAAATAATTTGTGAGGTTGTTTACCAATACTGTAATTTATGCTTTATATATAATAGTCCATATATGAACTATGTATATTGTTTCACCTATGTGACCTGTCCATCTTTTTTTTTTTTTTTAATGATGCAATGAAATCAGTCAGGCAAAAAAGGTTGAATTAACAATGAAGCTGCAGACGCATGACAGCACTTATATTATTCTGATGAAAAAAATGAAAAGTTCACTGACAGGGCTTCACAGCTAAATTTGCTTTCCTTGCTTGCCTCTGTTTAGTCCTATCACCACTAAATGACAGGCTGGGAACACAAAAACCAACCAAACAAAAACAAACAGCTGAAGAACCCTTTTTTTTCCGTTTTATGAATGGTGATGAGTTCTTGTTTATGTTAGAATTAGACTTTACCTTCATAAATGCGTCTTCTGAGTGAAATAAAGATGTTGTCAGTCACTATAATGTTTTAATTCTGTCAAATGAGTGAAAAAGGAAGAAGACTTCTGATGGTGCTGGAATCCCATTCCCTCCAAATACTAAATAAAACAGTGGCAGACAGACACATTACTAAGAGGAATTTTTTAAAAATAAAAATCAATAAATTATGAAGCATTGATGAACATCATACACCAAATATACAAATTCAGTTTCTTTCATCTTATGATTCACATTCTTTCCTCAGTGAGGAACTGACCTTTTAAAAATGCTGTCTTTTACACAAAATTTCAGAGACCACACAAATTGGCAATCACAGCAACAGCTATTTTGATTCGTGGTAGAAATCACTACTGTGTCTTCTTGAGACACGACTGCTACCAGCACTGTTAAAGCTGAGAAACCTGAAAAAAAGAAAGAAAAAGGTCATTGCTGGCAGGTAGGCACACTGTCGTGGTGGCTGCTGAGTCAGGGGCAGGGCTGCTGTCCCCAGGCATCCCTGTGCTCCAGGTGAAACCACCATCGAGGGCCAGAGCCTGAAATGCAGTTCATTGCCTTATCTGGTCCTGTCAAAACACCCTGGGTAGGCATAAATCTTGTCAACATTAACCTTTGGGTTGGCTTTTGTGAAAACTGAGACTGTTTGTGTAGAGCAGAGGGACTACAGCACATGAAAGCCTGCCAGCAGACCAGGGATGAGGGCTGGGGACAGGATTGGCAGCCTGAGGGACAAAAATCCCTTCGCCTGACTCAGCTGCAACTGCACATTTGACCACACCATCTCCTAAGTCTGTGAATACGTCAGCGCCATAATCTTGCTTTTACAGAAGCCCACATGGATGGGGTGACTGAAGAACTCTGAGCTTGAAAACAAAATTTAAATAAAATAAGTACCCAAAACCTTTATTAAATTAACATTAAGAGTATAGGCATACACTTGTCGTTTTCTGATGATTTCTCTATTTCTTTCTCGTCCTGCCCTTTTTTATTTTCCTGGGGATTTTTTTGTTTTTTAGGTCCAAGGGCAGAAAAGCGAAAAAACTTTCACCCTTCCTGAGATGGGGAACCAGTTAAAAGCATTTTTCTGTCTCAGCTGCACATTCTTAAAAAGCAGACAAAATAAATTTCCCTTCCAGTGTAACCCATCAAACCTAGGATTGGGCAGAGACAGGAGATGCAGATTTGAACCACATAAGGCTAATGGGGGTATAAAACTAGAATTGCCTTTACTTTGAGAGAGCCCTAAAATGCGCTCAGATATTTTTCAAGAGAAAATTGAGAAAGGCAACCAGATCCAAAGGGTCACCTGTGCAACCACAGCTGTTGCAGTCTGCCAATTCAGATCTCATGCACGGTCAGACCTGTGCAAGAGGAAGAATTCCTGATCTGTTCCTTACAGCATGGTGGAGCAATCCTTGCTTTTGGCGTATCTTTCTCATGACCACTATTCACAAGTGTCTGATCTTACAGCATGTATGCTGTACAGGAAATTGTATGCTGCGATTTTTTCAATTCTGCTGCAGAAGGCCAGTATGGCTGTGTTAAAACAGCCCCTACATACAGAAATTGTCTGACAACTGTGCAATTAACAAAGTGTGCAAAATCTAAAAAACTTAGCATTTTAAAATGAAAATGGAAGCATGACCTTGATTAAAGAGTTCTTTTCTCACATAAAATTCTACTGGGAATTTTCAAATTCCATATAAAGATCATAATTCTGCAACCAGCTTCATAACCTTCTGTTTCTACCTTACAAATACTCCTTATTGCCTTTAAAATTGAAATATAATTCAACACATGAACCTACATAAGGCTAGTGCTGAGTAACAAAGGATTTTTTGTTCCGTTTTCCAAGACCATCTTCCTCTTTTTCTTCTTTCATATAGTACCTCAATTCTTAATTCAAGCTCCCTGTAAATGTGTAGGCAGATTAAGAATAAATACATTATTCTTTTCTACAGGTTGTTATGAATTAATCCAAATGTGCTATCAGCTAAATCTGATGAGAAACACAGATGTTCTGAACTTTCAATGAATATCTCAGGTGACTGCTGAACTGCAAACAAATTCATTTGATGAACCATAACCTCCGTGGAATAAAATCTTCCCTGATAAATACATTATTCAAAGTCAAACCCTAACTTTCTAATTTCATCTCAGGACAGTATAAAATGCCTCTGACAATGAGCTGAAAATTAATAAAATATCTGTTGCAGATTCATTTCTGTTTTCTGAGTTTGGAGGTTGCTAGGTGATGAAAAATAAATTGATTGAATCAAAAGAAAATGCCTATGGGAAACTACAAAACAGATTGCAGGGTACAATACTTTGAACATGAATTAGCATGTTGTTATGAAAAAGAAGGCATTTTATAGAATTATGGGGCTGAAGATTTGATAAGAAATTACTAACAGAAGACATGAGCATGACAATAATTCTGGAGGCACTTAGTGGTTAGTAATGAAAAGCAATAAATAACTGAGAGCAAGAGAAAGGAGAATGCTGGAGAAGATGCAAGAATTCAAACAGCCTGGCTACTTCTTAGATCTAGAAAAACTATAACTGAAACCTGCTTTGACATAAAGTAAAATGCTGTTGACAATATGTATTCATGCAGGCATAGTCAAAGGCAAGAGAATATGCCTACAATTCCTTTGTTTAAAGCTTCACCAGCTTCCCTATCTAATTAGAGGATCCTTGGAATACTTCTTGAGAATAACGATACAGTCTCAGTGGCAGAGATCAAAATAAAATACCATCATTAATTGAAGCACATATCTCTGCAAAATTTGTTTAATTTTATGTATAAAAATCTAAATAATTCAGTGTAACAATCAAGCTGTACTTCTAACTGCACAAGTTAGTGGCATATTTGATGAAACTTTTCTAGAGCAATACTGCCTTGGATGTGTTGGTTTTGTCTTCAAGGTTTCATTTCCTCAAAGCAAAGAGTGGTCATACAAAGTGATTAAGGAAAATCAAGCTACATGGGAGACCACTGGAGAGAATGGAGCAACATAGATGTATCAATAAGTGCAAATGAAATGCATAACCATTTACAGCAATTTACCTTTAACCTTGGCCACTATTATGGGGACCTCTATGGGGGCCTGAGGAAAGAAAGAAAATACAGGACTGAAAACAATGGACAAATGTGAATTTTACTTTAGCAAAATCTGCCTGTAAATGCAATATGCATATGCAAAACTTGTAAGTAGATGTCAGCTGTTAAATAAAAACCATTAGTGAGACAGACAATATTGAAACTCAAACACTGTGACAAGCGATATTCTTATTCCCCATTTACTGGAGTGCTGTAATAGTGACAAAGACCGTGGACATGTGTCACCTCTAAAATTTCTTCCAAGGAGAGAGTCAGCACAGCCCAAGGCTTCTCAGTGGTAGTCCCTTGAAGGAAAATCTGATTCAACCTGTGCCTTTGCCTTGCCTAGTTGGAGTCTTGACTTCCTTTGGGGATTCTTTATGCCTCAGTTTAACTTCATAGCAGCGCTGGGACCCTCCCAGGAATTTTCTTTTGTCTTTGTTACTTCTCAGCCTTTGGCAGGTTTTTGGACATACAACCGGCTGTAAGATCAGACTGGAACAGCTCATGCATTTCAGATGTTCTTTTCCTTCTACATAGCTTCTTTCAGATTATTTGTGTGGACTTTCAAAGTAGCTTATGCCAATAGGCTTAAAAGACTTGCCATGTAGTCATGGACTAAGCATTTGCTAACCCTGGGAAAATTTCACACCAGCACTTAAGAGCAATTCCATTACACTGGCATCAGCAACAACGACAATTCAGCAGTTGGGCTCTTTTTGAGAGTGTGGGTCATGGTGAAAAGCAAACAGGAAGCTGTGTGAATGCAGTTTGCATGTTAAACCCAGACAAGCAATCCCAGGGCTGCAACATTATATTCTGTCTCTCTGCAGGATTTAGTAGCCTGGGGCAAGCCCAGTGCTAATCTACCTCTACCCAATCTTCAGAAAGCTTGTAAGGAAGAGTCTGCAGCTTTCAGAAAAACACCAGCTTTCAGAAAAGCACCAGGTGAATTCTCTGTTGAATAAATTCTATATTATTAGAAATGCCTAGCTTAGCTCAGAGTTCCCAACACCGAACTTGCTCTGCACATCTGTCAGTGAAGAGGACTTTCTTGGAAACTTTTTATAGTCTGAACATGGCTTAGGACCAGTGGCTGAATTGGCTTTCCCACGACAAAAACCTGTTTCAGATATGTCCTGGTTATGGAGAAAAGGGGGTGAAGTTTTTATCACTTTTCAATTCCATACTACCCACATCATCGCTGGGGGCATGATTTCATCAGGAAGAGCCAAGTGCTGGAAACTGGAAATTCCCCATCTTCCCTGACTCTCTCTAGAGAAAAGGAGTTGGGATCAGCACTCTGCCATTGCCAGTCCCTTTCCCATTTTCCATTCCTTCAGTGAATTACTTCAATATTGCCTTTGTCTTGAGACCATGTGGGCAGCACTAATTTTGAGAAGTGCCTTTGTTTGTTCTTGGAGGTAAATATCCTTTTGTGGGTAAAACAATCCATCTCTTTTGCATATTCTTTATTATTGATATTGCTATAGTTATTGTGATTTTACTAAATTGTTATTCCAAATTATAATCTCTCCTTATTGTTCCTCAATTATTGGAAGGAGTGGAGAGAAAAGGAGTAGATTTATTTCTCTGTAGTTGTTAAAACCAGCACAGGAGAGAAAAATGCAGGATTGCCCAGTCCTCACAGTTTCTAGATAAGAGTTTGCTAGTTAAATGAAGATAATAATTTATAATAAAGCAGGACCACAAAGCAAAACAGATCTAAGCCAATTTATTTAGAGGCAGTCTTGTCACTTTTAAAATTTTTATACAAAATCAAAAATGAATGTTATTTGTTTATAATGGCACTCCTGACCAGCTGATTCACACCACCAAAAGAGGCCAGATCTTCCCTGATAAATGAAACCCAATTCTGAACCAAAAAAATGATTATATCATATCCAGGCCAGTGTTTCCAGAGGTTATCCTCCCACTATCACCAGTTAAAGGTCTTTCACAGACATAGGCTCAGATAAAAAGGATAAAATTAAAGATTATCACTGGAAGAGCAAGGCCCTTGACATTAGTTTGCAGTCCCTTGTGTCTGTAAGGTAGAAACAATATCAGAGCAAAAACATACCATGTAAAACAGAAGACCAAGGTTTGGACCACCTGAGTTGCAACAAATATTGCTTTAATATCTACTTCAGAGAGTAGTTAGTTCAACGTTGTTTTGATCTTCTGAAGATCTTTGCTTTCTAATGTAATTTCACTCTGAAGTAAAGAGTTAAACTTACATTTAGAAATGGACAGAATCACAGAGTGTTTGAGCCTGGATTTACACACTTGAAGATTGTCTAGACCAAGCTTCCAGATCAGAGCAGGGTCAGCTATAAAGAGGTGCTCAGAACTGCATTCAGTTGTGTTTAAATATCTCAACAGATGGAGATTCTACAACCATCTTGGATAATCTTTTCTAGCTGGACTCTCACTTTTTTTTTTTTTTTTCTTCAGTCTTGAATGGAATTTCAACTGTGTTTTGATCTGTCCCTGTTGCCTTTTGTGTTTTCACTGGACACTGCTGGGAAAAGTCTGACTCCATTCTTCCCTATCCCATCAAGGCATCTATACCCAGCATCAAGATTACCCCATGACCCTTCTCTTTTTCAGTCTGAATAGTTCCAACTCTCTCATCTTCTCCTCCCATGAGAAGTTCCAATGCTTAATCATCTTTATCCAGTATATCCATGTCTCTTTTGTACTGTGGAGCCCACAACTGGACTCAACACTCCAGACATGTATCAGTAGTGCTGAGTAGAAGAGATGGATCACCCCCCTGAACTGCTGGAATGTTCAAAGCCTGCTCAAAGGCTCATTATTTGCTTCTGCTCACCTCATTGTCCACTAGGACCCCAAAGCCCTTCTCTTTCTTGGCAATTCAGCCAATTTTAATCCAACTTTCACTCACCTAGCCTTTATTTCATCATCAAAACCCTTGATGCAGTCAAGATGAGCAGTATTCAAGGTTCTCCCCCTCATCCACTGAGCCAGTCTTCCCATTGTAGAAGTCTATCAGGGTGGTCAAGCATGACTGACCTAAAATAGTTTATATCATGAAAAAATACCAGAATAGCAAATATAGTTTGAATTACTGTAATGCAATGCCATTAGTCTGACTGCTTTAGGGTGACGTGTTTCTGACTCATCATTATCCTGCTCTATCCAGTACTACTCAGTAAAAAAGCTTCAAATTCTGGACAAAAAAAACCCCTAAAAACAAACCCAAATGTGAATAGTAAAGTCAAAACTCAGCTGAAATTAAACTCTATGCTCATTTAAAATAAAACTTCAGATTACCATCTCTTTCAAGAAAGTTGCTTTCCTAGCACTTCTCTCTAGATTTTATTTGAACCATGATCAAAAGAGTGAATAATGGTTCACATCAGATACCATGTAAGTGTTAGAAAGGAAAGATATTATATGGTTACATGGGAGCAGAAATTGTAACCACAAATTCATTTCTTCTGAATAATTCCTTAGAATTAGGTAAAATTAAATTCCAGACATCACTATAAAGCAGTGATATTACTGTTTCCTAACAGGTTATACCTGTAACACTTTGTGTAATTTTGTTTTTAATTCAGTGGACATTCTGTTCCATAAAATTCACTGTTTTGAATAAGAAATTTGTGTGACATTTTCAGACTGGCCTTCGCTGGCTTTTGGCATTCAGGAAAGCTTGCAGCACTTTAATAGCACCATGTCTTTTCTCGTTGTACTGTTCTAAAGGATGATAGCAATGTTTACTTCTCCCTGGTTTATAGTTCTGCCAAATAATTTCATGTCCTGTAATTGGGATAATAAAGTCAATTGATAGCACTAAAACATTTTATTTTCTCTCACACAGATGCTTACTTAGTGACAGTTTAAAAAAGAAAAAAAAATCTTCAACCACCTATGATACATAGAGCTGAGATCACAGTGGCAACTCTGAAAACACCTTGGTCTAGGATCTGTAGCAGAAAGTTGTCTTAGTCAGAGAGATAATCCAGCCTGACAAAAGTGGTCTCAGCTGTACAGGTATGTACTTCTTTGTATTTGTAAAATTATACTTCAAATATTAGAAAACTGGGGATGGTAAATATTTTTAAAATTAGTTAAGTGCTTAAGACAGTGAGTGCACCCATTTTAATAAAGCCGCATCCCATACAAAATATTAAGAGATGGTTTTTAACTTACAATGACATGTTATTGTAGTAGCATTAAATTAATGTATTCTATTTGGTTAATAAATGCAATCAAATGAAAATAAATATTTTTTTAGCTTTGAACATATAAACATAACACCATATCACAATAACGGCGGCACACCTGAAGATGGGATCCCATCCGAAGGCACAAGCTTGAGCAGTGGGACAATGGGGATATCATGAGGTTCAATAAGACCAGTGCAAGGTGCCGCACCTGGGTCAGGGACTTTTTACAAGGGCATGCAGTGACAGGGAAAAGGGGAATGGGTTCTATCTGAAAGACTAGGATTAAATTGGACATTAGGAAAAAATCCTTTACTGTGAGGCACTGGCACAGGTTGCCCAGAGAAGCTGTGGATGCCCCATCCCTGAAAGTGTTCAAGGCCAGGTTGGATGGGGATCTGAGCAACCTGGTCTGGAACACGTCTCTGCTCATGAGAGCAGGGTTGGAACGCGGTGACCTTTAAGGTCCCTTTCAAACCAAGCCATGCTCTGATTCTATGATGAGCACCAAAATCAGCAATACACAAACACTATGGGACTCAAAATACATCGAAGAGTTCTGCAGTTAGATGAATTTGTTGCTAAATATTTTCTGATTAATAAAGTTGACTTTGCCAATACTGAAACTTAGAAAGTTCTGATATTTTGCATAAGAAGAATAAAATCCAAGCATTTCAGTAATAGCAAAAGTGTCAAAGGTTTGATATTTTTAATATGTAAAGGCTGAAGCTGACAAATATTAGATTCAAAAAAATTGCAGTAATGTTTAAAATTCTACTTTGGGGGAATATTTTTCAATATATTTTTACAGATCTTCCCTAGAAACTCTTGCCCATTTTTCCCCCTCAAGTACATGCTTTTTATGGAACTATAGTGCTTAATTAACAGTTTGTTAACCTATAATTCCAGGCTTACATAACACTGAGTTTTATTTTTACATAATTAAACAGTTTAATGTATAATTGAATTTAACAAATAATGACATTTTGAAAAGAGAATAAGCTGTTCTCTAACGTAAATGAGTTATCAAACACGTAAAACATAATTTTCTGGAAAGACATACATATCACACCTGAACAACTTATTCTAAATATCATATATAAAGGTGTCTGGAATATTAAAGTTGTCTAATTGTGAAGTTATAATTTTTATGAGTAAGCCATTTTTTGACTTGTTTGCATCACAATTAAATTCGGACATTCAGACCTATGTATAACTATGAAACCACTTAAGGTGGTGCCCACTGTTACTTTAGGAAGCCTGTCAGAGTTTTTCTGTTGAGCTCAGTAGCTGCAAAGTGATAACTCTAGTAAAAGTTTAAAATTGAAATTCTGAAAGCAAATCCTGGGATGCCAATTTACAGTTGGAAGTCTTATACACAAAGGAAATAACTTGCATTCTGCCAGACTTATACTGTAATCCCATAGTAAATCCAGAAAAATATTTATATTTATCACATGAAACATATCAATCACATGAAAATTTAATTCAGTGTCTTTATTCACAAGATATCATCTTTCTTTTCTTTTTTATGTCTATCCATAATTATCATGTGTTTTATGTGTTTTTAATCATAATTATCATAAATATCCATATTGCATGTGTTGTTTAAATTAATAGTTTTGAAATCAGATGGTCTAGATCTTTACTTCAAGGTAATAATGTGGTTAAATAAAAACATTATTTTTCCAACATAAAGCCCCAGACTATGTTTGCAATAGTCATGCACTCAGGAATGAGATTCACAAGCTGTAAATATTTTGACAGTTACTGGACTTTAACAGCAACAATCAAAATTTTTGCTCTAATTATCCAGAATTCTTTCACAGCCCTCTTACCTGACACATCTGTTACCTCCTTGCTAAACCAGTATTAACATGGATTCCGTGATCATAAAAAAAGCACAACAGACAGAAAGTACTCAGCAAAGGGTTTGCAGGCAACTAACAGGCTGAACATAGTCTATAAAAATATTGCTCAAATAACTAAATAATAAATACACCCACAGAACCCAAAAGAGATCATTCAAAGATTGCTAAGTGGAGTAATACAAAATGTTTGTAATTTGATTTCTTGAATGAACTTTAAAATATCAGCATTGAAATTCAAATGTCGAAAAGAGAATAAGCTTTTGAAAAGCTTTCAGTCCTGTTGTCACTGCAGTAACGTTGATCCTGTCAGTAGTGAGGACACATGTGACACAAATCACTGCATTTAAGTGCTCTCCCTTATCAGGGAATTATCACAAGTTGTTTGTGTCAAATACCAGAACTCCTATGTATCCACTTTCCCAGCTCAGTTCTGGGATGACTGTAAGGAGAAAAACTTCAAATGAAGCTTCGAAAGTTTTTTCTTTGGTACTATAAAGGCAAAGGCAAGGACCTGAGTTTTGACATCAGTACCAGCAATGTTTCTGCTGGTACAGATTTCTTAGGGATAACTCACTCATGCAGAGCAGGCATCACTACTTAAAGGGATTGATGGTTTTGATCAAGCTAATAAGCAAACTTCTTAGTTAGAAATTTGCTTAATGTTTCCTATACTGAACAGTGTAGTAGAAATAAGAAGCTGTAGGTGCAAATTTACCACTTTGACAATTGGAATATGGCTTTTACTCAAAATCAGAGTGAACTATAACCACGAAATTTAGACAGTACTCCTTATCACTGGAGATTTACCACACAGAGTGGTGAAATTCAGATTTTCAGCCAAGGCAAAACCCAGGAAACCTTTGGGTACCACCATAAACCACTATGTGAGGCCTAGTTTCCAGTGGGTAAATGACACTGGGAGGCACATGTGTAAGTCATTAAATGGAAATCTGAAACTTATCAGAGAACAACTTAACAGGATCTATATGATAATGTAAATATATATAACCTTGAGGCCTCAAATTTACTGTTTATATGACTTTGATAAAATGATTCTGTGGAGTAACAGATATGGATTAAGATACAGATTAAGCCTTAAATGTACAAGAATTTACCATTTTAAAAATCAAAGGAATAACACAACCTCCCACCCTATCGCTCATAATTGTTAGATGAACTGTAGACAGCCGAGGCTCTTAAAATCTACTTCAGTGCTTGATTTTTGATTTGATAGCAGTGGTGTTTAGACAACAGAAAACACATTGCCTTTACAAACATTTCATAATCTCTTCTAAATAGATAATAGAGTTCACCTTGAACTTTTCAATCACTATTGAAGTAAGTTCAACACTAGAAAATGAATTCACTCATCTCTTCCTTTATGACATCTGGTAAATATAGGTTCCAACGCCACAACAAATTGTAAGTTTTTACCTGTGTACTCACATGTGAAGGCTCTCTTCAGCACTAAATAATACATAACTTGACAATATATTATTTATTTCAGGAGAAACAATGTGATTGATGCAATCAGACAATATGCTGCAGCACATTTTGGAGAAGATGGAAAATCAGAAGAAAGAAAAAATCCACAAAAACCCAAAAAAAACATTTCTATTCCTGAAACAGGAATAAAAATAAAGGAATTAGAGTTTCATGAAAGGAATCCAGGCACCAAGAAGTGAGGAAAATATTAATTTCATCTTTAGTTTGGTATAAATTCTCATTGGCTTTAGTTTTTCAAGTTTATTTAGCAGTTTCAAATTATTTAACTTTTTTTAAAGTTACAATTTTTAACTTTTTAAATTTTTTAAAACTTTTCAAAGTTTTTAACTTTTTATTTTTTTGCTGTAGCATATCCTACATTTGTTTCCTATGGAAGTGTCAACACAGTGTAATCACATCTTTATTTATTTAAGAGTGTAATTTTGTGCATTTCTTCAAGCCCTCAATATTACTTATAGATCCCATATTTTTGAAATTTAATTTTTCTCCATAACCATGGGAATCTAGGTACCAAAACCAGGCACATATTCCAATATTATTAAAATCCAACCACAGATCACATTGAACCCTCATTTACCACAACACATACAGAGATTGTGCTGAATTATTTTTCAGCTCTGATCACTGTGTCAGTTTGGCCAAATTTGAAGGAGAAATATCCTCCGAGGGGGAGGCAGGGTACC
>VZRO01008278.1:23600-35623 GCA_013397915.1 Daphoenositta chrysoptera | reverse complement strand
CCCCCCCCCCCCCCCCCACCCAACCCACTATTTTATTTCTTTGCATCAAGAGTCAGGGATTTCCTTCCTGATCTCTCCTCTTCTTTCTACAGCTTCAAACTTCTAATTTTTACTGACCTTTTCTTATCTCCTTTTTCCTTTTGATGCCATGATGATTTTTTTGCCTTTTCTTTATACCTCTTTTGTATGCCTTTGTGGCCTTTTGTATTCTTGGTGTTTCTTTTAGCCTACATTCCTAGACTTAATGTTTTGTTGAGTTAGGAAACTAAACGTCTTGGAGGCCTCAGACACCAAGGTCCTCTCTGGAACACGTTTTTGTAAACTAAAAGATAGGTCTGACCAGGGGAGGGTTCCGGGGGGAGGGAGGAGATGGACTGGGGCTATAATTCCATAGCCCATCGATCGTGTGTGTGCATTTGGGGTGTGCATTTGGGGTGTGCATTTTGGGGTGGGCATTTCGATGTGCATGTTCAGAGTGTTCCTCCTGGACAGAGTGCACCAAAGATCCTTGAAATAAATACCGAGGTAAAAGTCCCTTTTTCCCTTCTAACTGTGTTCGGCTCTGATTTTAAGGGATAAGGCATCACTTTGACTATACGATACATTTTAATAGCTCTTTGTTAACGTAATTTCACCACCTGTGCTCTTCAGGGGATTGAGCTGTACAGAGAAGAAATAGGCAGACTTCTCCCAGGCCACAGAAAAGAAAAATGCCCATACAAGTGGAAGGAAAGAGAACGCAAGTCTTGAGCCTGAAACTGGTACTTCAGAGAAAAGCCTTCACATCTGTATGAAGATATTTGACATCAGTTAGTGCTTAGTATGATGTAAGAATGAAGTATTCTTACTCTAGTTAATCTAAGCATTTATCCTGGGCTGTGGAGCTGTGATGCACCAAGCATTCTCAATATTTATTTACATTCCCATGGAATTTTTCCCACTCTCTCAATTTCTCTCTCAACAGTTTTCTTAGCTTTGAAATACTGCAAGCCTTGAAACCTAGTCCTCTTACTATAGTTTTTATAGGCATTCTCCAGCTTATATATATTAGTAGTCCCTATTAATATTAAACTGATGTTTTAAAAAGGTAGCTTATCCTTTTCTCTGATTTGATTTGACCAGTATAGAACAGACTCCTTTCTGCATTTCTCATTGAACATCGCTCATTAATAAATTGATTTGCAGGCATTCAAGATCTAGTACTTCTGAGCTGTCAGGAGCCTTAAATCAGGTAATGATTTCTCTAACAGAGAAGGTCTCTTTCTCAGACACACAAAACAAATATTCTAAATTCCAATTGAGGAAAAACAGTTTAAATTATTCTAGTTATGTGAATCACTCCAATCATTATCTTTGAGAATACCACCTATATAAAGTATTTCACACCACTGAGAGTTTCTACCTTTTTATTTTATTTAACACTAACAAAGCAAATTAGAAACTGCTGTTCTTCACAATTTTGTGAGCCTGTGTTTATACAGGATTTGTTTATTTAAAGGTCTCTAAGACAGTTCTGCTTGCCTGTCACTGAGATCAGTGTTGCTCTATGAGAACAGGCTGACCTGCACTCTCAGAGGTTTTTCTTGAAAATAGACAGTGCTCCCAAAACATACACAGACCATACATACAATAGTTCAACTCATGCATTTTCTGCCATCTATTTTTTCTTTATGAAACCATAAGGACTCCTGCAATGACAATTCATATTTTTATCCCATGCAATTGCAACTTCCACAGAGGTTTTTTAAGTGTGGAGTTTCGTGTGATTCCATAACTTATTTGACTCTCTTAAGACGGGACGAGTAAGTTGCTAGCTGGGCTTAGCTCCAGAGGTCGTACCTCCTCATTGGTCCCACCAAGTGCCCTGTCCAGGGTAACCGAATCGGCCTCTGCCCCAGTATACACGGGAGCTCATGGACCCTCCTGCCCTATTGAGTGTCTTCACCCACCACTCGGTAGTACTTCCTTGATGACAAAAGTTTGTGTGGTGGCAGATTCTCATGCAGCCCTGTCTGCCGGCCAGTGGGACAGGAGACATGAGCTGTTGAGCCCCTTACCCATGGGGTGGTACAGCTGGGTAAAGTCTGGCAGTGCTTGGAAGGTAGCGCTGCCATGACTCTTGGGACCTTCCATCTTGAATGTGTAATGCCTTGACTGGACAGGGCCAGCTTGTCTGACCTCTGTGTTTTGAGGGAAATATATGTCAGGCAAGTAACTGTGCAGCAGGGTCATTACCTATCTGAACCCTGATCTTATGGTCGGGTGGGGGAAGCCCAGGCCTGTCGTCACGTCTGCCACAAAAACCTGAAGTATGGTCTTTCTCCGTGCTGGTCGCAACCCAGTGGCGTTGAGGGGTGGAGGCGTGACGGGGTACCGGACCCCACCATGGCTGTCTGGGTCAGGGCCGTAGTGAGACGGTGTGGCATTCATGTCGTACAGGGGCATGTCATTGGCAGTCTTGGCAACGATGGAGTCCTTGACGAGGGGGCTCGTGGGATATCTTTTCCGTGCATCGTGTGGCGCATTCGTAACATCCTAGTTGCGCCGTGTGGCATAGTCATGATGTCTTCCATTTAACATCAGGATGTACCGGACCTGACTTCGGTGGACAGGCCACTGTTACTTAACCTGGAAAAGGTGCATATCTCAGTATATGTTCAATAAATAGATATCCCATATAAAGTTCTGGAAAATGGCTTTATACTTTAGACAAAACTTGCTTTTATGATTTCCTCTACATAAGTGTAGACCACCCTCTATTTTGTTTTTAAAAAAAAGACTATTTTCCACTATTTGTAATACAAAATTCTTGATGACTTCTTGCTTCTATAACATGCTTGAATAACTTCCCTTAATACCTGCTTCTTCATGCCAAATAACATTCACTAAATACATTCCCTGTAACTCTGTCTTTTGTCCTTCCAAAACAGCTATCTCACTATATGATTCATCAAATCTATGATAGAAATGTAAAATTCCTAGCTAGAGAGAAGGCCTCCTACCTCTCCTTAGCAGTTGGTTATCAAAGCGCCAATCTGTTTCTTTTTCTTTGTAGTGTTCCTGGCAGGGACCTCAAACTATGTCATCTTGGGAAAACTTGGTTTTCTCAAATAGTGTGTTAATGCTTTCACTTCAGATTATCAACCTTCTCTTCACAATTAACACATTATGCTTATGCTGCCTCAATCTCTTTTTTCACTTGGAATTGTTTTAAGGATGAGGGCTTCACCACTATGTAGGTTAGTGGTTGAATTCCTGCGTGCAGCGAGAAGGAGAGATAAAGTGGGAAGCAGAATAGAAAACACAACCTGTCCAAGACAGCTTAGTCATTGCACTTGATTACTCATTATCTTCTTCTGCTACCTGCTGCAAAGCCATCTGTTAGTGGGAGAAACTCCACTCTGTTTCTCCAAATTTGCTCAAAATCCCTTGTTTACCATTCTGTTCAAGCCGTTTCCTCGGACTGCTTGTACACATAAAGTTAATCATGTTCTTTCAAGTTTGCAGGAACAAGGTCAAGTGTCCGCCAGGAAAGATTAAGAAGCTACCGGTGTTTTCATTCTGGAATGAACAGAAATATCAAACTCACACGAATAAAACAACATTTAAAAAATCACCTTCTTCCTCCATTATTTCCCCAGTCACTGACGTATTTTTCACTGAACATATTTCATAAAAGAGAAGAGCTACAACTTTTGGTCACTTCAGCAAATAATTCAGGACATGAATTTCTTACATACTCACCTGGGCCATGTAGAGACAGATGGTATTAGAGCTTTACAGTACTGCACATTTCAACTTCGCAATGCATTGAACCAAACTTCTCTTAATGTTGAAGTAATGAGTTAACTCCTTATCAAATATTTTCATTTTCTTGAATAATACTGCTTGGTATTTACAAATCTGTTGGTCAAAATCCAAATAATAGAGAAAAGATTTCCCCATAAAACTCAGTACAGTAAAGCATTATTACAACAGATATAACCTTATATAACTTTCCCAACTTTCAAAATTCATCTTTCATTAGACAAAACTTTACCTCTCACAGCTATTCTAATATCTTCATTGCTTTCATCCTTGAAACTAACATCATTAATATTCAGACTTTAATATCTTCTAATAAAAAGTACCAACCTGATTTATAGTTAAATACATAATTTTCTGTATCTGATCACCTGAAAATAATGGGCTTATAAAAAGAAATACAGTCAATCTGTTTGATTGGGGGTTTTTAATTACATAGGAGGGAGGATATTTTTCTTATTCAGAATTTTCTCTCTATAAATATTGTTAATAAATGGGTAGATAAACAGAGGAAAAAGTAGTCAAATTTAATCTCCCTTTGCAGGCATGCATTTTTTTCCTTGAAATTACTAGGAACAGGAGAGCAATCAAACACATTAGATTAAATGTTGCACTGTAAAACAGGTTTTTTGACTTTACATACCATATGTGCTAAAATGGAAATTTTAAATAAAATTGAATTTGATAATTTTGTTCTGTTAAAAGAATATTTTTGGTTGACAGCTTGATTTTATCTGACATTTTATTGAACCAAATAAGCATCCTGTAAATACTCTGAACTTATGAACCATTCCTAATGAACACACTGCGTTGGATTTATCCTCCTCTTCATCGCCTCTGAAAAGAGTATTTCCCAATTTTGTCTTTTTGTAATACATTTTATGTGATAAAATGCTTATTTAGTACCATCTAACGAGGAAATTGTTGTAAAACCCTAAATTTTTAATGATAAGGTCCACCTTGTGCTATTTTTCACACCAGTCTTCCAAGTATCTTATCCTCTGCTGTTCAGATCCCCAAATCAGTCCATTTTAAATGAGAAACTGCAGTATTTCTTTTAAGAAAACAACGTCTGTTCTTATCTTATTTGTCCTGCAGCCTATTTTTTATAGTATCCATGACATGTAAATTGTTGAAGCAACTATTTGAAAAACTAATTTCTAGCTAATAATGAGGCATGAATTAATAACAGCAAAGATTACAGAAGATCATCTGAACATCCTGGAAGGGCAATGTTTTAATGTAGCTACAGAGGTAAAAGAATGGGAATGGAATGGAATGGGAAGAAGTTCCTCATTATTCTTATAAACCAACCGGAGCATTTAGATGCATCAACACAGAATCCCATAAAATCAGGGGAGTATTAAAACTGGGACTACAAAAAAGATTTACTCAAGAGGCAGTTCAGCTGAACATTTAACCACCTCCAACTGAAAGACAGGACAGATACAACACTATAATCATCTGTTTCTACATATGTGCAGGGGTTTGAGTATTCACAAGGGTTTTTGATTCTCATCTGTGTTGACTAGTTTATAGGCTGTGTTTGATTTCCTAAACTTCAGTTGCATTGTGCTTCTTAAACAGCCTAAAGAAATACAGCCCAGAGAAATCCCTCAGTATTTTAGAGTAGCAATATCACTGAAGATTTTTGCTTAGCACATTTACATCCAGAATCTGCTTGGAGTGCTCAAAGTCCAACAGCTATTTTGGGTCTAAAAATTCAATTTGGCTTCATTTTGGTATGGGGGGGAAAGTCTATTCCAACTGTCATAGTTCACTAACAGCACAGATAAATTTGTTTCTATCTGATAAATCTGACAGTTCATTAAATGAAACTGGTAGATTGATCCACTTCTAAAAGCAAACAGACATTTCACTATATCTTCATATTAGGAAGAGAATTAGCTGAATTAAAAAAAAAAAAAGTTGCAAGGTGTTTATATTTCTAATTTATACTAGTGATTTGGGTTTAAATGAAATAAGACATAGGATTCCAAGAGTCAATTTTCATTTAAGATCATTTCAGAGATGATCAAGTAATTTTAAAATAGTAAGGTTAAAATGCGTATTATCAGAGCTGTAATGACTTAGCAGATATTGACCTAAAAGAGCATCAGTGGTACAGCTTAGGTTTTGAACTTGCCATTAGATTCCAAGCAGCCACAGAGAGGGATCCATTGGCACAGCAAACCAAAGGTCATGATTGATCATTAGATCACTATTTCTCTCTTCATTAGATTAGAGGGATCACCTTCATTAGAATATGACTTTAATTTTAATCATAAAATAAATACAAAACTATTATAATCTAGTTTGTGACTATTATCCTTTCCAAACTGACTGAAGTTTTCCTTTAATATTAGCATATTCTGTCATTTTTTCTTTCCTCTATGATTGATTTCATACCTCCTTTGGTTCCCACCCTCTGACCAAGGAGGGTTGAAGAACACAGGTTTTATAGAACATAAAGAACTTTTCTTAAAAAACTTGCTTTAGACTCCCCATACCAATGCAGTTTTCTGCTTTCTCACATCAATGTACCTGAAAAATTTGTTCCAACTGTCTGAAAAAATTCTTCCTTGAAAATGAGAATCCATTATTAGGTTTAACGAGCAAGAAGGAAGGAAAACCTTTTTTACTTTTTGCTTGCTCTGTCTGCTCTACTCTCTTCAACTGTCTTTGCTTTCATAATTCTGCATTGACTCGTTTGTCTGTGTTTTTGCTGACAACTTTATTCTCCTCTGTCCCAGACTCATTCAGTGGCTTTTCCTATTCAATCTTTAGGACAGTGCAGGCCAAGTTGCTCTTAAAAATTTTTAACAAAACTTCCAAAATTTTCTTATCTACCATCTCAGTCTTTCTTCCTGTCAGCCTCACATCTGTTCCTCACATCTAGCCACCAGCCCAGCATGAAACAACAGTTGTTATCCTTAAACACTGACATCTGTCTCTGTTTCTCCATCATGTTCATTTTTCTTTCACAAGCATGAAAATCTTATACTAGAATGTTCTTTTTTTATTTAATTTTTTCTTAGCCAGAGTTTTTATATCCATAATGTGAACATTGTGGGTAACATGACCTGTTTAGGTTCTAAACAAGTAAAAAGATTATAGAGATGTTATCAGTTGTAAATATTGGGTAACATGACCTGTTTAGGTTCTAAACAAGTAAAAAGATTATAGAGATGTTATCAGTTGTAAATATTGGCTCATATCAAAATTGATGTGGCTAGATGAGTGACAGACAAATAGGCAGAAACAATTTGGGGAAAACAAGCTTGGAAAAAGTTAAAAAGAAATAAGAATGCAGAGAAAAACAAAGAATGGTCAAAGTGTACTGGACTGTATTAATTGCATTGTATCTTATATTAAATTTGAAATAGGAAGCAGGATTTTTTTTTTTTTTTTTTTGCATATTCTATGGTGGACCCAAACTCTCCTACCAAAATAAATTCTCAATAATTTGAAATTTTTGTGATACTGAAAAGACTCCTTCTTTTTTGCCCCCCTTACATTACCACCAGCATAAACTTTTCAATTCAAATCATCCTATGTGTTTTATTATGGTGGGCTTCTGTAGGATATGAAAGGTACCAGCTCCAAAAGTTTCCCCAAGCAGACTGTTATTCCACCTCCTTTTTGTGCATGACATTAATTTCTTCTCTTATTTTCGTGTAATTGTCATTAGTAGGATGAGGATAATGTTTTTGCAGGATAAAAATTAATTAAGCCCAGCTTCTAGCAGGGGTCCACTGGCAGCTTATGAACTCTCTCTCTCTTTTTGTAAAGGATGTTGAAATATCAGTAAATAATTTCTTTATGTGTACAATAGGTATACATGAGATGGAGCCCAAGGAGGGCACAAAAAATGCCCGAAATGGCATTTTTAGCTGGGGCAGTAGTACCATGGTCGGCCCAGGAGGGGATGGAGCTGATGTGGCATTTTGAGCAGGGTTTCTATTTCAGTTTTTTTTAGTATATTGTTATTTTTTCACTTATATCTACTCATATTCATTTCTCCTTATTAGTGGAAAGGGATTGGTTTAAATAAAAGGGAAGAACTCATTTTGGAGTGTTTCCCCTTAAATTCTCTTAAACCAAGACAGTTTGTTTCAGGTCAGGGATGTATATAGGGTGCTATATCAGGTAGAAAGGGTGTAGTTTATCACATTTATGTGCCTGGATGCATACCTGATGCAATCATGAATGGGAACACATGGAAAATACTCTAGTCTGATAGGACAGCTATCAATCACTGCCTCAAGGCAAACACATGGGAGCTTTCTTTGTTTATTTAGATTTATTCTAATTTTTTAGATTTGGTACATAAGTACCTCTATAATGAGTTTAGACCCTCAGTGTTGTTGTGTGTGTCTATTTTATCAAAAGTTGCTCATTTGAAATTCTCTTCTTTAAAAGTTGTGTGAAGTTATATTCATTCCTCTAAAGCAGTAACATGTATTACGTAACTTTAATCCTTCTTACCTGTGTATATCTAGTGGATATCTACACCTTATCCCTATATACAACCATTCAGTCATCTTGAGCTTCTTTATAGTAGATTCATTTAACCAAACCAAAGTTATTTTCATGTATTTTTGTATGAATGTTATTACTGTTTACTCCCTGTAAGATATATTCCATTTGGCTTCCTGAATTTTAAAACCCCGACCCAGCAGCAGCCAACAAACCTATGATCGTTTGCATTTAGCTGGCTTCTTTCTAATTATTTTTAGAGTTTTATTGGATTTAATTTTATGGATCCTAGTTCAATTCGTAAAATTAAAACATTAATAATTGTCTCTGAGTGAGACTCATTTTTTTTAAATGAAGCTGTTCATTAAACCAAGTGATTTGCATATTGCATGACATGCTACTGTGAAAGAGAGAAAGGCTCATTCATATATGATAGTGCTCATCCTACTTATGCCTGAGACTTGTGTCAGCACTTCATTTGCAAATTCTATTTTTACTAGTTCAGAGCTCAGCTTTACAATCTTTCTGTGGGCTGAAACTTGACAAAGAATAGCTCCACTCCAGAGTCCATTTGAGCCTCAAATTTCAAATAAATCAGGTTCACCATTTCCGTAAAATTTTTACACACACATGACATATCAGGCTGCATTCCTGTCAGCTCACATGTGTTAAGCAAGGTTGGGTCTTTGAAGATAATACCTCCTGGAAAACCCATGGGGATTCTATATCTTTCTTTACTGTGGGAGTGATGGAACTGGCTGCCCAGGGAAGTTGTGGATGCCCCATCCTTGGAAGTCTTCAAGGCTAGATTGGTTGGAGCTCTAAGTAGCATGATTTAGCTGAAGATGTCCCTGCCCATGGCAGTCAGATTGAAACTAGAGGGTCTTTAAGTTCCTTTTCAACCCAAGCCATTCTATGTTTCTATAATTCCATGATCACCCACGCACTCAGTGCTCAAGAAATGTGTGCATTTGGAGTTATATTCATCATTTAGATAAGAAAAAAACCTTTAAGATCACTGAGACAGAAGACCAAAGGACCTTGCTAGCAAATTATTTCACAAACAGTGGCATGCAGACCCCAGGTTTATCTCAAGTGAGCCTGATTTTACACATTTCTTCTCCTTTAAATCTCTGTCAATAACTCCTGCTAATGCCTGTTCAAAGATCCATTTTCCATCTTTGAGATGGGTGTCCCCCATTAGCTGACAGCAGGCCTGTGGTGTCATGTAAACTGAGCCATGATCAAAACCCCACAGATTTCTGCCTACCTGAGAAATTCATAATGGAAAATAATCTGAGGGCCTTACCAGGACAGGAAGCTTTCTTTTCACATCCTTCACCCAGACCCCAGGAAGGCAGCAGAGTTCCCGAAGGAGTGTGTCTGCATACTGGACAATATAGTCATCATTTTATTTACGTAGATTCAGCTATTCCTGCATAGAAATGGCAGATTAGGTTCATCACCATCATTTAGTAATAAAGATCTTTCTGCAAGACTTAATCATTTTTGATTTTTGCTACCTAGAATGTTATCTTTATCAAATAATGTCATTTCACTATTCTTATCCACTTTCAAATTCCTAAGGAAGACATGGAAGACTAAAGAAATATGAAATGATCCATCACCAGTGCTTTCAGGTCTCATTGGTTACTTGAGCCCACCATGTGTTACTGAACTTTCCCCCCTCTCTTTTATTTGGTTATTAATTCTTGCTTTGATCTTTACTTCTATTAATTTAGTTTAGCTTGAGAGAGGCATCATGTCAAAACCATTTTTGAATATCTTAATTCCTGAGAACAGCCCAGTCACCTTTATTCCCTTCTCCAACTACAAGTTCAGAGAAGCCTAATAAAATTTCACAGACATGACTTCATTCTTTCAAAAGCATTGCTTACTGTACAACCATTGTATCATATTTGTCCATATTTCTTATGTCCATGGTTTTCATTACATTTTCTTACAATTTACCCTGTAGATAAATCAGGTTTTCTGGTCTATGGCTCTTCAATAGTCTCTCTTACCCCTAAAACACCACAAAAAAAAAAGTCACACTGCATCTACAATTGTCTGATCTTCAGGTCCTGAGGCTGATTTGAAAGCCACAGATACCACACAAAAGTTAATAGGTCAAGGAAAATTTTATTAGTTTTGTGCATATACTATCCAGGATGGTCAGTAGTTATTAGTCTCAAACTTTTGCTATTGACGCCTAAATTTTAAAAATTTGTTGGATTCAATTCCACCAAAAATACCAATGGTAACTTTGCTGGAGTAAATGAATAATGACCAGTTTCCAAGACTAATCCCTTAATTTCTTGACCATTTTTTAACCAAATCAATTCTGTAATGGTCAAAGTATTTGAAAAATATGTTTTATTCATAGGGTTTGGTGGGTTTTTTTCCTTTAGTAAGTTTTTCCTTACTTTGTTAAAGAATTGCCAGGTCAAAGTTTTAACTTCCTGTTGTGTCTTTTACTTTTCTTTCAGTTGGACACATCTCTTATCATAAGATCTTAAATTTCCAATACCTTTCTCTTCTATTCTGTTAAAGATACAAGTTTTTTCCTCTACTTCCTTTCCCTTCTTCTGTTTGTGTAGGGAATACATCTATTCTGAAAATTCACTCCCATCTTTCAATGAATGTGCTGCTGCTGATCTTCCAGCCTTTTGAACAGATATTTCAGCCAACTGCTTCATTTTCCTCTCTGAAGTGAAACATTGTGGTAGTGGATTCTTTCCTTTCTTTCAGAGATTTTAAATGTGGGTACCATTCGGTCACTTCCAGGAAGAAGTAATATCTTTCTTAACACTACTTATGTATTTTCATTTTGGCCTGTTTCTCTGAGAAACCATCTTTTAAAATGTAGCCGATTTACATGGAAATGGTCAAAATCTCTTGTTATCAGCATAGATTCGTTTTTTGAGAATTCTGCCCACTTCTGCTCCTAATAGGGTGACTGGTAACTAAACATTCTTGTATTACTGCTGTTACACTGAGCTATCCTTGGAGCTTCAAACTCATGTAAACACTATCGTGCTTGTTGATATTCTTCAAGTATTTGCATTCACTCCATGCTTTCTTTATTTCTTCATCTTTTGGAACCACTCCTTATGGTTAATCTCAGTATTTCTAAGTTCTTTACTCCACAATATTTATGTTATCTTGTAGATTACAATTTTTTTTTCACAAAATTCTTTATTTTGGTCCCCAAAGTAGCATCAGGCTTATCTAAAATCAGGCTTTTCAGTTAATTCCATTATTTCTGGATTCTGATATTTGTACAGAAGTATATGTACACTTGATCTTTTATTTTCATTTTGCTGTTGGATGTTGTTAGCATTTCATACACGAAATGTATTGATTTTGGCCCCATCTAATGTTGCTAAACATAATTTTTTTTTTTTTTTGGTAATTAACAAACCTGTGGAGAATGAAGGACTTCCTGACTTTCAAGCAGTTTTTACTTCAATGATTCAATCCAAATATTTCCTAATTTGACATGCCAGAAGCCTTATCCCATTTTGGATTTAGTGAACCCAATCAATTCTCTCTATTTTTCTCGAGTTTTTTTTCCTCCTGCATATTTTTCTCAGCCATGGACCAACATTTCTCTGCTCTTGGAAGATTTCCAGAGAAATGGTGCAGTACTTCACGGTAATCCTGACTGTAGCTTGCACTTGACAGTTTAAATTTTTTTTTTTTTTTTTTTTAAAAAATAAAAATCCCAATTTACGGGA
>VZRO01008278.1:0-23591 GCA_013397915.1 Daphoenositta chrysoptera | reverse complement strand
TACAAGCTCCAATTTCAGGTGAAAGACAGATATAGCCATCTGTAAGAAAGGACCCCTTTGTCTCATTAGCTATTTACAAGAACCCTAATAATTCTTTTTCTTTCTGAGATTTTACCAAAATCTGCACATTACTACAAAAGTTATGCCTCCGTCAGAAGGTCCTAATTTGTTGAAATGTTTAGTGGAAAAATTCATTACAAGCTACAGAGATATTATCGCACCCTCAGGTATGAATGTAAGAAGAGGCAAAGCAAAGACACAGAAAATCAGCGACTTTGATTTAAAAAAGGAGATTATAATAGTTGAACTACTATAGTCACAAGGTTATCTGAGTTTGTCTACTCATAAGTGGTCTTAAATATCAGTCTGACTAATGGAGGTGTGGGACTACTGACAGAAGAAAAGTTAAGTATTTGACGCAGAATTGGAAATTATATTACAAATATCAGAAATTCTTCAAATTTAACAGTATGGCATATGCTGCTATTTCATAGACTATAATATCTCCCCTTATTATTCTATCTCCCCTAGCAGAGTTCAATTTTAAATTCTAAAGCCATTGCAACTTTTCAAGAATTAATATTTTTTAAAAATAAATTGAGGTTAAATTATTTAAAGAAATCATCATAAAGCCCTGTAGGGTTTGGTATTCATTCTAAGTAGACTTTTACAAAGTGTACTTAAACAAATCCTCCACAGAGGGTTCCAAGAAACTTGCAGGCAGGCTACAAAATTTAAGGACTCCATACAGAAATAAAGCCTGCTGAGTCCTTGAACACCACCTGGTCTTAATGTCTGACTATTTAACATAACCTGATTAACCGTGCTGCTATTTTGACACTGCCAAGGTAAAAGCCTTGAAACCCGCAGATCTCAGAAATTCTCAATAGAGGCCTCCAAAATACAAGAATGGGATGGCACCAGAGTCCCCATATAAAGACAAATGACAAAAGCCTGTCTAGCAGCTGCACCACGAGGTTGTATTTGGTTTAGACAGTAGTGGTGATTGACAAAAAAAATTGCATAACAGCCTGTTGGTGGGGATTGTGATTGATGTCATTGGGAGAGACATCTCTGGGATGCAGCTGGGAGGGGAGGAAGAGGAGGAAGGAGAGGGACAGGGGAAGAGAGGAAGGCAGAAAGGAAAAAGACAGATTGAATCATAATTTGCAATGGCAGGGCTTGTTTCTGAATTCTGCAATGTATTTCTAAAACTCCTCTAAGGCTTTAAGAAAATTTTGTATAAGGCATTTGCAGGTACTGGTGGTGGTGCCAATTTTGCATTATACATTGCTTTGCAGTGACAATATGCAATGAAGAAAGCAGATTTTTGTCAGATTTCTGGCCTTGGTATTCACCGCACAATGGTAAAGCATGGTACTCACTACATGCATGGGGGTATGAAAGCCAGAGGGGGTCCTTGGAAACAGAGGGGAACCTATATTTTTTGAACTG
Source organism: Daphoenositta chrysoptera (assembly GCA_013397915.1). NCBI lineage: Eukaryota > Metazoa > Chordata > Aves > Passeriformes > Daphoenositta > Daphoenositta chrysoptera. Next base: position 22,136 of record VZRO01008278.1, on the reverse strand, counting down.
CAAAATCAGAATTTGTGCTGGCACAAATTTTTGGAATAAAAACTTTCAAAATTCTTACAGTGTTTCTAATACAAAATCTTTTCAGATTGAAAGGTATTTTATGTAAATATAAATTACCATAGTTCTCCTGTCTCAGTTTTCAAACTATAATAACTATAAAAAAGCTATATATAAACTTTGCGCCTTTCTAGTTTTACACAGGCATTTAAAAAGCAGGTGTTTTCTGAAATGCAATTATCTACTTGAAAGAAAGACAATACTGAAAGCTTTAGAAAATCCTTATTATAATTTTTGAGGGGGAAAATGGGCAGAAAATCTAAATAACTTTAGGGTTCAGGCAATACTTTAGTGGGAAAGGGGAGAAGAGAATTTCTGCCTCCAGTGACTCACCATAGTCTTCCTCAGTAAGAGTGCATGGATCAATACTGAAAAGTAAATGTATTATATCTGCTATTTTTAATGTATTTTAAATCTGATACCCAAACTGCTCTTAGTTTGTTCCAGTTACAGCATGAAAACCATTCCCTCAGATGAACTTTAACATCTTTAAAACCTACTCATAATATGAACTCTACAGTCTAATGTGTTTGATTCTTTGCAATGGGATGGACTGAGTCTGCACATGATCAGTTACCACAGCTTCTACTAATGAGTGGTAACTTGCTAAAGTGTGAGAACTCACTCACTTCCAGCATATGCTGAAATGATAAGAAAATATTCAGAACTACCCCAAGTCTTTTCTAGGTAAGTCTTCCAGACTGCCACCCATCTGCTGCTACCAAAAATATGAACTCAGTGATAAATTTGATTAAATGGATCCTGCTGCCACCGTTTCATTTGAAGTTTTGGTGAAAACAACAGATAACAGCTTCATACTTCTGTAACACTCCAGATGGTGATAATTCTTTTCTAAGCATACTAGGACTGCAGGTAGAAGTATGTTGACAAAACACATCACTGAAATTTTAATGCCTCTTGACATCGAAAGTTAAAGCAAGTATTTTTATCTGCTTTCAATATTTGTTACTGTCATACACTCTTTGTTGGTTGGAAGGTACTTAACATTATCTTCTCTCTAGTGAGGAGATTATCAGTGCTTTTTTACGGTATAATTGACCTATCAAAACCAAAGGATGTTCAGTAAATCTGAGTATTTTGTTCAAATATGAGCAACATGACCCAAAATTTCCTTTGCCATTAACAACTGGAGAACAGATCACAAATTCTATTCAAGGCAGTAGCTGCTGAATAGACTTTTGGACTTACATACCATGCCTGAGCTGTATGACCTATACTGGGTGATTGCCTGCATGATAAACTGATGTGATGAGTTTTTCAAAATTTGATGGATCCTATGAACAGTGTAGAGTGAATGCATTTAAGAATCCACCCAATTCTATTGAAAACTCAGTTTTGAGTTTTGTTAACAGTATCATTAAAAGCCCCTGCCATAACACTACAGCAGCAGTTGAGTGGTACATAGTACAGGGGGGGGTTGATTAAGCTCTACCTCGCACTTCCGTTAAAACACATCCACATTCTAAATTTGCCTGGGTCTATTTGAAGTGATCAGCAACATGGTTTCCATTTGAGTTACCCTAAGAGATTTTTATAATAAATTAAAAGAAGAAGCATACAGTGGATGAAGGTCAGATAAATGTTTCTAAAAAGGGTCCATCTGTAAATTAAGCCTCTTAACTTTCTTACTTTTTCATTTTGTCGTTTAAAATAAAATTTAAAATTAATTTTTCTGATTCTTTCATATTATATTAAGGTTAGGAAACATATTGTTTTCAAATCTTGGTGACTTTGAAAGTCTTTACAAGCAATCTGCTTCACTCTTTCAACTTTAATCTGTTGCTGAAGTCTCTTCATGCCCAGTAATTGAACACAGTTCTTCAGATCAGAGGCTCTGCTCACTGGCTCTGGTGTGGCAAATTCCTCTAAATGTGAGCACTGCTAACCTTCCCCCACTCACACAAATATTCCTGGGCATCTGTTCTGCAGATGAGACATTCTCCTGAAAAGCTGGAACATATGTGCTTTGAAAATGTACAGTCCATGCTGGAAAAGTACCGTCTACAGCTCTGCCAAAGTTGGCAGAACCAACAGCAACACGTCCAACTTTTCTGGTGTCAAACCTACTACACAGAACATCCGTTTGTCCAGATCTTCCAAATACCTCTGGCCTGGCTTGCCAGACTCCCTCAAAGGCAACAGCTCTTTGCTAGAAGTGGCAGGGCAGTAGATTAGCTCTCAAATTGGTTGTTTGAACCCCCAAAGCCACTTGCCACTCATATTGGTGGACCTGGCAGGCCTGAGCACAGCACGTTTTTCAGCACTGACAGCCCTTCAAAAAACATTTTACAGGCAGTTCTTTTGTGAGTGGCTGTGTTACTCAGAGTTATATTTTTAGAGAACTCTCAGGCTGCTCTGCTGGCACAGCACATCCACATGTATGGGAGCCCTAGGCCTCAGGAGGAAAGGAAGGAAGAGCTTTCAGCCAGCAACTGGTATTGGCCATTGCTCAGCATAAACTAATCCCAGTGGGACTGTGTTCCTAAGAAAAAGGCATTAATAACGCAAAGGCTTTGACACTGGCAAATTTTCACTGACACTGATGAGTTCTTGAAGTTGGGTTTTTGATAAGAAGATATGGTTTTCACTTTAACACATCAGTTGAATTTTTCCCAGACACTAGGTGAATTTTCAAGTTAAAAGTTGAGAAACCTCTCCTAAATAAACCAGGGCTTAGGGGCATTTGACAGAAGAGGTGAGGGCTAGAAAATACATCTTCTTTCTGTGGTTGGCAGCTGAGTTATCAGCCATCAGTTGGTGGATACCTCCCTTTGGTTTTTCTTAAAAGATACCATTTTAACAGTCTTCATCTCAATCTGATTGAAGATGGGAAATTTTCAACTTCAAAATTAACTGGAAGATCCATCAAACAAGGAAAACTGCTTTTGAAGATGATCAAGCCTTTTCCTGACATGATTGGCCACATTGCCTCAGTGTGCTCAGGAAACTTGGAGCATTCTAGCATTCCCTGAGATCTGGAACAAGTTTCATAGCACCTATGAGAGGAATTATGTGTGACCATGGACTTTGCGGAATGAAGGGGGAGTTGCTTTGACTGAAGGAATAAAATGAGCTTTGATTTAATCTTAATTTTTCATGCAGCCTGACATGGTATGATTTTTACAGGCAAAATTTGAAGAAAGTAGTGAAAGAAAGCTATCTAATGCTATCAACCATGCTACATTTTTTCCCAAACCACTTTTTAAAGTAGCTTTACTAAGAGACTAAGGAGTGTGAAGTCTTTGGTAAGCTTTTGCAGGCATTCTGATAAAAAAAATCAGCTGAATTAGGTGTTTAATGGGTTAAGAATTGAATAGGATAGTGAGGATATGAATCTTTTATCAATTTAAAGCCATATCACATTTTACTTTATATATATTGCACATATATAATACATATATTGATCACTCCTTACTGAGCTCTAACTATCCAGAAGGTTTGGCAGTTGAAGGAGAAATTGAAAGGCAAGGTTTCCTTGACAAACTAATAGAGGTAGCTGTTGTTTTAAAACACATTGAAGACATATAAACCCTCGATACTATAGACAAGGGAGAGACCAGTTTTCAGCTGTTAGTGTTCCATTAATAAAATGCTTCCCTAAATTTATGAGAGAGAACATTAAATTTTAGCTCCATTTTTGAGCTTTTGTATCTTCCTAATTCTACAAATATGGCTAATCCAGGTGACTTAATTTGGTCTACTCATGTACTTGGAATCATGTGTGCTTAATGGTTGGTATGATTAGCTTCTTGATGAATGTATGGAGGAATCACATCCCATTCATCTTATGCCAGATGCATTTTGCAAATTACTTTGATGCTAAATATTTTTGATGCTAAATATTTATATTGATGCAGAATTTCTTTTTTTAATATTATGTAGAATTTCAAAAAGGAATTAATAGTTTATTAGCTCATTGCCATCACTGCTTAGACAGTTGCAGAGCACTTTTTAGGGCTATTATCAACATCTACTGCGGTGGGCTAATTTTCTTATTTAAAACTGACTCATTCTGTTAATAAGAGGGGGTTCATTTTAGAACTCTCTCTGTGAAAGTAGCCATTTACCTCTTGATACTTACCTCGTAATAAGATTTTTTTTTAATAAAATGGAATATAGTATTCCCAATGGCTGTCACAACCTGTATCAAAATATTTTTAAATGTACCTAAAATAATCAACTGATATTTTTTCTTTGATTTTCTCTTATCCCTCAAATGTTTACTGCAAACCATATTCTAACCCATATACCTAATATACCTTGACACATTTCATATTCCTTAGATTCTTCTCATCAGAATTATTGACAGTTTCTCCACCTTAACAAAGCTGACCTACTGATACTGAGCATGCATCTGCAACTCATTCATGCAGTGGAAACAGTCCTAGGAATGCCAAATTATTCTATACACAGATAAAAAGAAATTGGCAGTGTAAAATCTAATAATACTTGTTCAGTTCTAAAACTGGAGCAACAATCTGCTGTGCCTTGTAACAAAGGAAAGGAACCATTTATTCCCTAAAATTAAGTACATGGGTACATCCAAAAAAATGGTGGCTAACAGTGCATCATTGCACAAATGTAACATTTTCTAATATTAGCAGAACCAGTATTATACTAAACCATTAAAAATATTATTCAGAATACAATACTCTATGCCACATGCTGACACCCTTTGAAAGCAAAGGTGCTGACTCCAGCAGAAACTGGATTAAGACCTAAAATGTTGTTACCAAGACAGAAAGTGCAATAACATCTTCCAACATTTAGCACTTGTATGCAATCATTAAAAAAAGTGTTACTGCATATTTTCTAACTGAATTTTATCTAAACCAGTCTCAGTGAAGCATCTCATCCACCCAAGAAAATTGTACAGCCATATTCTTGAAATACAGTTAAAGAAGTTTAAATTTGTCCTTTGAACTTGGCTCTGCATAAATAAAAATGAGACTCATACATGACTGTATGTATCCTCTGCATCTATACATACACCTGTATATGCTGTTGTTAACTTGATTGCATCATAATTATATTGCAAAATAACCTAACTTTAATGTTTCATATGAAATGCTCATCAGGTCATTTAACCATGGAATGGTAAATCTATTGTAAATCATGTAACCTTGGTAAAATATAAATAAAAACTGAAGTAAAGCTGAAAGTAATTTGCCATAGGAGCTTCCAAAGGTATATATATTCATTTTTATATTAAAAATGCATAGAACAGAGAATACATAAAAGTTAACACAGAAATTATTTTTACAACAGTATTTCAACCAGTATGTAATTACTATTTATATGAAGATGCATGGACTGAAATAATGTCAGCTAATTGATATCCATCTCTTTCACAACTGTCTCAAAATGAGCCCCATCACAGCTCATTATTTTCCTCCTAATTGCCAGATAGCAGAGAGTAAAGACTCCATCCTTTTGTCACTTTATTGCTGGTTACTGGGGCAGTGCCTAGGAATAGGAACATCAAGTTCAAGAGGCTCTCCCAACCTAGCCACAGATGAAGTTAGAATTGCACCCAAAAGTAGGTCATGGGAGACAAGGACCTTTTGCAAATTATAAAGATAAAATTACATCAGAGCACAGAGGGCCTGCTATTCCATTTAAAACACTCAGAGCCAGGATCCCTGCTGTAATGAATAATGACTGAAGTTAAAGGGTGGAAATGCATATGCATACTTTAGGTTATCTACAAGTTTGGCAGTTAAGTTACTTGTTTTGAAGATAAAAGATGTACTCATCAAGGTTTTTTTCCTGACTCATACAGCAAGTGCTTAAGTTAAGTCTTCAGTAAAAAGCATGATTAATATTTGAAGACCTTTCTGACAAAATATAATGATATAAGTTACAAAGTATACAGTTTAGGATCTGACTTTTGATTCAGAGCTTTAAGTTGCCTTGTCAGGAACAGAATATTTATAAAACAATATCAACAACATCCCTTAAGATTTCCTTTAAAATCTTACAATAAGAACATTATTTTAAAACCTTGCTTACATAACAGCATGGCGTGGAAGATTGCATCTGGCCTGAGAATATACTCCCAAATGAATAAAAGAACATGTCCTTAAGCTTTAAACGTAATAAATTCCCCTCTAGCAATACAGTGGGTAAAAGCACTTTGCATGGAAGGAGTCGTTCCACTTATCATTCTGAAACCCTTCTCCCAAGGTTGCAACCTTTGTCATTACTAAATGCTGAGGGGAAATTTTTAACTGTAATGACACACCAGAATGGAGATCATAGCAGAAGTTCTCTTTTCCAGCTTGTCCTGTTAAAAGATTTCTAGTATTGCTATGGAAATCACTTATAATTGTACTGTACTGCACATCATTAAATGCATTGAGTGGGCTGTAATGCATGATCTTCTGAATTAAGTGCTACGCTGTCATGTTGATAAAGATCAGCATGGATCAATATTGGTGTCTTTTCAAGCCATTTTTATACTCATTTTAGTCACACTAAAAGCTAAATTTTGAAAATGGTACTTGTAATCTGTAAAATTTACTGGTAGCCAGTCCACCTGAAAATCACCTACTTTCTTCTTTTGTGTTGTTTCCCCTTGGTTCACCAACTGCTGCTTTCTATTATGTGTCATTAGTGTCACTTTAATTTCCACCACAGGTTGTCATTACAATTTACTGGATAACCCAAGCCAGCAGTTGCTAACTTTTTCATTAAAAAATCACAGGCTAACCAGACAAACATCAAACCAGAATAGCAATTATGTACATTTATGCACCAGTAATCTCAAAAATTATGAGATCTTTTCCTTTAATGCTTGTCATTTCAGAGGAGTTGTTGAAACCTTAACGATTTTTCTGTGATGTTATATGAGGCAATGCAAAATATTTCTGTTCTTTCCTATCTTTTGGGTTATTAACAAAGCAGTGGGAAATAAACTGATTTGACAACTTTTGACTCATAAGACACTTATATCAATATCAAGAGGACAACAAAGTCTTTTCCTAATACTTCATCTTATTTCACAAAAAATTGTGTCATAATACCAGTGGGGCTATTAGAAAAAAAATCATGTGGATTTTTTTGTTGTTTTTGTTGTNGGGGGGGGTGGAGATTAATGAATACATAGAAAGAAATCAGGGAAGTTTAATCATTTGCAAGTCCCCTCATTTTTATGAGCCTAAATCAAAAACAATGGCTAATAAAACCCAGGTTTGGCTGAGTTGTGAATTTTTTTCTTTTAGCAATTTTGCTGTTCTCCTGTCTACTAAGTACTTATGTTTTTCTTAATTTTGTGCTGTTGCAAGGGTCCTTCCTTTCTTCCAATTGTCCAGTTTGTGATCATCCTCCCTAGATGCTTCTACATCCCACAGGGTGCATCTTTCACTAACTGGTTGTACATTTCCTTTGATGTTTTGCCTGTTTAGAAGGCTCGGATGAGGCAAATTCTGAATACAGATCCTGTAAGTGGAAAGCCAGCTTGGAACCTGGATACCAAAGTTTCTAAACCTAAATTTGGACTGTACATAAAAGTTGTAATTTGCCCAGAAGAGTCAGGCCTAAAAATTCGCTTTTAACAGATGAAGACCTGCCTTTAAAAATCATATCTGTACTTCCTGTTGATGCATTTTGCTGAACTGAAGCTAATCTCAACATCTAGAAGAAAGGTGAGGTAACAAACATACACATCAGGGATTAATTCAGTGTTTTATCCTAGGATACATGCTCATTGACTATTCCTACGAAAAACTAGTGCAGTCACCACAGAGCTGGGCTTATGAGCAGCCTGTGACATGTGAAGGGTCTCTCAGCATGGAGCAGTGAAGGAAAAACATTCCTTGTCTGTAAAATTAAAATAAAGCCCTTTCTTTGCAGCAAGAATTTGTGAATTTTAAATTAAAGCAAGTAGGAATGTTGTAGAGCACGTGCATTGCAAGAATAAGAAGGAAGGGAATTTCTGAGAACAGAGGATCAAAAATTCACCTGTCATAGTTCTTGTGAATTTGTCAGAGCAAGACTACTCCACTGACCACAAAGAGTTGGCCAAACAAATTACACGTAGAATTCTGAAGGGAACAAAAAAATAACTAAAAATTAGTGAATCCCAGGTGAGCTTTGAGTTGGGGAAGAAAGAACTGCTCATATGAGGGAGTGTATAAGGTTTCAGAGAGCTGAACTTCCACCTAGCTCTTTTCCCCCCCTCCTAATATCAGCATATGTTCCCATGTTTTGAGAATGAGAGTAGAAGTTCCCATGAAATGTTCATAGCCCAGACAACTTTCTTGTAAATCGGAATACCTTTATGATCTGGCTAAAAGATATATTCACAAACATATGCCTTGGTGGTAAAAGGTATTTTACCTTTTACCTAGCAAGTTGATCTTCCCAACGCGTGAATATGAGCAGAGGGAAATAATCAGCAGGAATGAAGGTTGGAAACACTGAAGGAGAGTGTAGAGAAATGGAATTCCAACCTAAGCTTGATAGAGGCAGTAAGTTTTCCCTGTTGTTGTAAGGTTTGAGTGGCTTTCAGACAAAATTTCTAAATTGCTTGTCTATTCCAAGAGCATCTTTTCTTTGGAGCAATGTCCTAAATCCTCTCTGCACCTCCCCCTGGGGACATCCTTTCTAATTTGTACTCATTAGAGGGTCCAGTAAGCCATCTCTGCCCTCAGATTATGCCATAGTTCCCTACAGACTTTGGGAATTTTGTACAATGGCTGGTTTAAGAAGGGTTTCTATGCACATGGATGTCCAAAAGAGAAAGATGTCTTTTGATAGCTCCCTTTGCAAGCCCCCTGGCCTTGATTCTGCCATTCCCAGTGAAAGATGTGATGGGATTACTGACTTCACTACCAAATCCCTCTTGAGGTCAGCACACCACTGGAGCAGACTTAGTTGTACAGGAAAATAAGCTAATATTATTAAAAGAGTTCAATTAATCTGTGTGATCTTTGTAACACGGGTGAAATCTAGAACATGGTGAAATGTGTGACTATTTTCAAACATTTCACGGCAACCAAGCATGGCAAAGTTTACCCTCTTGTACTTTAGTTCACCTGTCATTCTCACTCTGTCCATGTCCTGATGCACTGGAAACCTTGTCCTCCTTCACCATCCTTAACAGTTTCAACTCATTCCAGTCCTGTGCCAACTCATTTTTTTTTTTTTTTTTTCACCCACACATTGCAGATTTCTAGAGCAATCTCTTTATGGGGAAGCTGCTGAGCACTTTTGGCAGGCTTTTCCCCAGATTCTCTGAAAATCTCAGCCTCCTGGACTAGTTCCATACTTTGAATGCTCATGTTTGGCCCCGGCCCAAAGAGAGCACATTTGTCAGCTCAACCAGGACATTAATATTCACATTGTGTCCCATCCTTTACAGCTAGCATTTAAGCCTTGAGAATACTGGAAAGATGCCTTGGAGGATGTGAAAGGATATTATTTCCTTCTTTAAATAGAAGGGGAAAAAAAATATACGATATCAGAGCTACCAGCACACTCGATTAATTTTTAAAAGCAGAAATCTCTAGGTTATATTAAGAGCCACAACAGCAAATATTGCATATGTAGTTGAGAATATTTAATAGCAAGTTTAAGTTACATAACTCCTAAATTATTTGAAATAGACATTTGTGCTGTTCTAAGCATAGGCAGACGCACACATAGACTCATGAATAATTGTCTTTCCTTTCAGAATGACCTGTGCCATTTCTTCTGATGCCTGTCTCTGAATTGATTAGGTTTGATGAGTGGGTGAATAGAAATTAATCTCCAGGTTTTTTCTTAGTAATTTAGATTTATTTTTTGGTTTTAAGAGGGGAAATCAAAATAGTTTCTCCAGAATTGTAATACGTCTGCAATTAAATTCATATTTGAATTATCTCAAGAAGTTCTCAGTATTACATTTAATTCCTTTTCTTGATTTCTCTTTTCTGCTTGCTTAAAATGAGTTTTTCTTAAATGAAAATGCTGTAAAAACAGTTGTATGATGCATTATATATTTATGGGACAAGGAAACACACATACAATGTGTGAAATGCAGCATTAACACTTTTAAGTCAATATTATCTCTGCCAGTCTCTATTTTTTCCAAAAATAAAAATTTCTTGCATATGTATAACCTCTTAATTTCTGAGATATTTTAGAAATATTTTAAAATTTTCATTCTTCCCACTTTAAATATTAGTAACCTGAAAAAAATTTGCAGTAAAATAATTGAAAACCTTTTCATTAACTCCATCAGAAATTGATCAATTGGGATTAACCAGAGTACATTTACAACGTGCCTCAGTGAAATGCTGAGGTATTGCATAATACATCACAAAATTTTCATCATGTCCAGCCACATAATTTGCTATTATTCTAGGAAACGGGGCGAATTATTCTGAACACTTAAAGTAGATTTACATTTTGTTTTTAGATATTTGTAAAAGGTAAAAGATGGATTTTTTTTTTTTTTGTTATATATCAATAGTTAACGTTATAAATTAATATGGTGCTAGGGAATGATTCAGGAAATTTGAATCGGATACAATATTTTTAGTCTTTCAGGAAAAATATGGCTGTTGCTGAAGAAGTAGCTATTTGTTTAGATGGCAAATTGTTTTGCAGAATAAGGGTACCCAATTATGGCTTCCAGTAGCAATGAGAAGGTTCTGTTAACACTACAGGAAGTTAGACTGGATCACAAGAATCATTCCAGTACCTACTAATTGTAGCCTTTCTTTTCTAACAAAAATCAGTGACCTATTAGAGTGTAACAAGGAAAAACAAAATTCATTTTATGCAAAAATGGATTGTGCTAAAATGCTACAGTCTTACAGGCTTTTCTTATTTATAGATTTTTTTTCTCAAAAAGGGATAGTCATCACTTAATATCTTGCCACTTTACACGAATATGTAGGTTTATTCTCAGAAGACCTCTAAAATATGGAACAAATTAATTCAGTGTTACAAGGTGACAAACTGTGGCTGAGGAAGTCACACAGGAAGCCTGTGGAAGAATCAGAAAATGACTTTATAGGAGAATCAAATTCCATTAAGAACAAACTTCAATATGTTCCACATTATTTAGACTAGGGAAAAAACCCACTCTGCTAAATACTCAACATAAAATCATAAATCACATTTTAACCACAAAGGATACTTTATGGTGTGTTTTTTACAGAAAACAACGTTTTCAAGTTGGTATGTTTTTCCCACATTGAGGGATAAACAAAAATAAAAATAACAACAACAACCCAAAATAACATTACCAACCCAAAACCCAATCAGGCTTCTTTTAAAAATCAAAGCAGCAAGAACAGTCACAGTAGTTTTCAATCCTCAGTCTGCAAATAATAGTTTTCCCCTTCTCTCCTAGTTTTATTAGAGTTGATTTCGTTTTCTTGTCAAAATGGATATCCACTTTTGAAAAAGCAGGTTCTGTTTGCTTTAGGCTCTCTGCAAGGAATGTAACATCCCACAAGAAGCTTTATCATACAGTCAAAGCTGATGACCTATTACAATAATCTTGAAATGAAAATGAAATATCATATTTGTGAAGTGTCCTGGGTTACAGTGTATTCTGTCACCATCTACATGAGCTGTTGAAACCAGGTGGGTGGTGTCGCTTGCCTCCTCCCTCTGGACTATCTTCTGTTAATGGGCTTATCAAGGTTTTGCCACATGACTCATAGATAACCCCTTCCGGACTATATTCTGTTAATGGCCCATCAAGGCCTTGCCACATGACTGACAAAATTACATCATCCCATTGTGGGATGCTCCGCCCAGAGGGAGGAACCAAGCATTCCATCCTGGATAGAAGCTGAGATTTCGAACACCACAAGCAGCCTTTTCCACTGGATTCCCAGAGGACGAGAGCTACACAGCCACTGCTGGACCTTCTGAGACCAGACCCCTCTATAGGATCACTGCTCCCAACAGGACCACCTCATTCGGACTGCTACCAACACGCTGACCAACAGGGTGTCAGGTTGTATTCTGACTCTGTCAGTGGTTTTTTCTACTATTGCACTTATTTTACCTTTTTTTCCCCCTCTTCCTATTAAAATTGTATTTTCTGACTTGCAGTTTCTCACTGGTTTGTTTTCAACCCTTACATGAAGTCTTGTGGGACTCCACTTTTCTTGAAGTGTAATAACTCTCTGAATGAGATGGATCCCCTGAACATGAGCACATCTCCCCCGAGTTCCAAGGACCTGTGTCACTTTACAGAAAATACAAATTTGATCCTTTTGACTTTTTTATATCAATAAAAAATTTAATGAATTTTCTAACGAACACCCTTCTTGGCAATTGTTTATCTGCATATGGTTTTCTTTGTCACTAACATATCTTTAACTAAAAAACTGTCTCTTTGAATGTTGATGCTCTGTCTGTGGTTACAAAGCATAAAGTATTTAAAGTCAGGAACATTTGGAAGTTCTTCAGTAACCAAACTCCATTGATGCAAAATTAAATCTGCAGATATTTTATTCCATATTTCATCAGTTTAAGCACTTACAAATGCACCCCAAGAAGTCCAGTGCCTTCATATATTGAGTTTTGGTATAAATCAGAACACTACACTGTTCTTGCTCATGAGTAAAGCAGGTAGAATCCAGGCTGGCACACAAAATAAAGGGAAGTCATTGACCAGAGATTAACCTCAAAAACATGGGACTGTGGCAGTTTTCAAAGTATTTCTCACTCTACACACAGGCTGCTATCAGAATAAGATCTTAGTTTCTTTTAAAGACTTTCTACTTGGTGGCTTTAGAGGAATCTGCAAGTTCATCAAGCGTAAGAGAATACACAACATTTACCCTGTGAACCACTACCCCCTCACTCCTCTCCAAAAGTAAACATTTTGCATATTGGAAAACAAAGACACAGCATTCTGCTCAGTTAGGCTGATTAGGCTCTGTCAGGCTTGATTTCAGTGAAGCAAAGTTAAGCTATAGAAAGTTACATAGACAACTTACTTGAATTTCAGAAACAACCAATTGTTCGGATTCCATTATGAAAACATCTCTCTTGCTTCTAAACAGGCCAATTTAGATACAAATAATGCAACAAATTACAAATGTAGATGATGGAGCAAGGATAAATTTTCTGTCTTTTACTGCCTTCCTGCCAAATAGTGGGTGGCACTAATCAGTAGGTGCTTTTGCCTGGTAACCACATAATGTCCTGGTTATTCCACTTGTTTGTGCTTGGCTGGAAAAGTGGAACACTGAAGCCTTTGACCAAGGGACTATCAAGCACACACATGCATAACAAGGGAGGTAATTACAGATGTGCTATCCTTGCACTTCCAGTGAACTCCTAGAACATTTGTAAACGATTCTGTGACAGGCAATCAAGAGCCTTTGGAAACTAAAAATTATAGACCAGTTTAACAATTCATTTAGCAATACAGTGAGTAGTTTAATTGCATGTGAATCCTCCAATTCAAATGTAAATTAACATACAGATAGCGTATTTCAGAGACACAGATGCAAATTATTTGCTTGTTCGTTTGTGTTTATACCATTATTAAATATAACACGAGTTTAACTAAATAAATAATCTCCCTGGCTAAGAAACTAAATGTTGATTAATCCAAAATTCCTGAAAATGTATGTATCTAATAAAAATTAAATCCAAACACATGAAAAAAAAAAAAGGAACTGAAATCTACCAATACTTTGTCTCAGAAATACCAGAAACTTCTAAAATAAGCTTGGAATCATTTGTTTCCCACCCGCCAGGCAGAAGCATGGGGCATATCTGGAGGCTGTATGAGCCGCTGACAGAACCTGACATGGTCCCAAAGTTTCACTGTTATTTCTCACTTAACAAAGCTAAGAGAATTGCTAAGCAGTTTTACCAGTGTTGAAGTCTGTTCTGAGATCAGAAAAAATTTTTTACATTATAGAATTTAAAAATACATACGTGGAGGTGATATTTTGCTGTTGTTGTTATTGCTCTAAAAAGTATAAACCTCTCACCATTGGAAAAATTCCATTATGATGTTATCCCAATCTGTTACTAATACAACCAAAAACGTATTCAGAATGCTGCTTCTCCTTCCAGTGAGAAAGCTACAAAAATTGCAGTCAGAAAAACAATTCCAGTGAGGGAGTGACCTCTTACAAGTGATGAACACTCACAACAGATCACTGCCACTTCCCAAGCAAAGCTTTCCTTGACTAAAAGACTCAATACAAGAGCACTGAATTTGCTTGAAAGACAGGTAGAGAACTTCATCACGAGAACTGAAAAGGGTGCAACTCTAATCAAGGGATATTTTTGCTCAGCCCTCAAAATTTTGTTGAAGTTTCTTGAAGCTGAAGAGGGAGGAGCACTAATAAGGTATTATTTCCGCATTCAAAAGTGTCTTTTGTAGGTATGACTTTATTGCTTTTCAAGGAAAACATATTAATCCAAAGAGAACATTGATATTGATTTCTATTACTCAGAATAAACATTGCTTACCCCAGAGATGTACACTATTTTGAAATACTTCATTATTTCGTGTTAATGTGTTATGGTTTCAAGAAAAAAAACCACCCTATAAATAATCTATAAATAATCTAAACTGTGTGTATTATTCTTTTGATAACTCTTTTTTAAGATCCTGTGTACTTAAATTTTAAAAAAATTATTTACACCATGAGCCAAGTTCAAATTGTACATGCTATCCAAAATCAATGCATGTAATACGTCTTTCCTGAAGATTGGTGCCTGATTCATATCAAGCATTTTGTCTGCATATGAAATGACTGACCTTTGAGAAAAGGAAGAAAGAATCAATTATTAAAAATATATTTTTTTAACCTACATGGTGGTTCTTGCAATGGAAGTTGCTTATAAAAATCTAATCTAATACCTGAAAGAAGTTCCACGAAAAGAATTACATTTTTTCACTCTACTTTATATTCTTCGGTATGGGAGAAGTAAGTTTCTCTTTCCTTCATACATCAAGAACCTTGGATAATCTTAGTTTTCACTCTGGAATGAAACAAAGCTGAACAGAAGTGATTCCTTCAAGGGTTTTGACAAGTACCAGCTTGCAAGGACTGTGAACATTTACGAAGAAACCATTATTTTTATGTGGTCAGCATCAGCATAAAGATATTAAAGTGACACAACTTGTTGAGTTTTTCAGAGGATCCAGTACAGAACTGTAAAAAGGGATGAATGAAACCTAGGGTCTCCTATAAATAAATCACAATTTTTCTTTTTTTTTCTTTCTTTTTTTTTTTTTTAATTTGTTTGCTCTGAGATTATTTGAAGATATTGATAACTTATGTTATAAAATATTTTGTAAGGAAACATCAAACAGCACAGGCTACTTTAGCATGCTTGGTATTGAAACAAAGTATATTAGGTTGAGTATTTTTACTTTTGGGCAGAATGTTTAACTGAAAATTTGAATAAGTTGGCTATTAAGCTTTTTAAAACGAGGTGAAAAGGACAGCAAAGCTGATTAACTTCCTGAAATGTGAGTGAACGTGAAGGAGCACAATTGAAAATATAAACATTTATTTTACTTGCCCTGTGAAATAACCAGTTACTAATAGGTGCCGTTTTTGACGGCACAGTAAAAAACTGACTTTTAAATAGTTCTCTTTTTTCCATGTTCTTCTTGCATTTATTTTGAATCACATTTAGTAACATGCTTTGTCTGCACCCCCTCTTCCTAATCAGCCAATGATGCCCACACACATCTCAGTTCTCATTCCACTGCTGCTGACTTTGCAAGAGTTTATGGAGCTCTCCTCTCAGACCCTTCCTCACAAGAGATTTATTCATTTCCTACATTGGCCATGGATGAGATGGATCAAAGTAACTTCACCAGCTACTTGATAATGCAGACAGACACAAGCTCATAGAAGGAAGTCTCTCACAGTAAAATACTTATTGACAGAAGCAGCAGCAGGTGAGTCCCAGTTCTTACATTCAATGGTTTTAGAGCAGAAGAAGCCAATGTATTTGTAATAAACCCGCTCCTCTTGCAAAGGTATCTTTAATGAAAAGTTACTTCAAAATTCAAAGAAGAAAAGAAGTCAGAAAAGGATGGTGATCAACCTTATTTTTATTACTTTAGTTAAAAACAAAGAGCATATGAGCTATCACTGAGCTCATTACACTCACAAGTCTCGCATTCAGGCACAGACACAGAGATGACGAATTATTTCACCTCGGATGAACGGCTGTATCCTCCCAGCAGATAAAGAGCCAAACTTTGGACAACAGCCCAAGCTCCTGTTGAATAAATGAAAAGAAAATCTGCTCACTCAAAGTGAAAAGGATCTTCTCTTGTATGAAATGGTGAAACTAACCAAGGATGATGTTTGAGCTGGAACAACCTTCACAGGATTAGCCTCTATTGAGGTTTTCATTATTTTAGCAGAAAAGAGTAAATGCAAGTAGTCACTGTATAAGAACATTGCACAAAATCTTCCTCAGTGAGATGTGTTCCTGTTGTTTTTGTTCTGTAGAGTGTTTTTAATCTTCAAAGTTAACTATTTGGCATATTTCATAATAACAATTTATTTAAAATGGTCACACAAGTATATACAATACTCTGTTATTTGCAGAACTGTCTGTTTTTAGCAAATTGCTGCTTTTGCATTCAGGATTGATTTATAGACATAGGAAGACTGCCAAAACAGACTTTGTACCAGTCTGTTGATTTCAGTTACTCTGTTTCAACTGGAGCATTCATAAACAGAAACGAATTATGTAGACAGAAAATTACAATTCTTTTCACCATGAAGAGGCTTGCAAACTCAAAATTTATTTGTGTTTGAAAAGGTATTTGTGAAGGAATGAAATTTTATGCTCAGCAAAAAACTACACAAGAAAATTAGGAATATGGCACAAATAACAAAAGCTAACAAATAATTTAAAGTGCAAAACTTTCTGTCATTTACTTCACAACATGAAAGTTGAACAGTTTTACATGCAACTAATAGAGCAATTGATGTAAATATGTGAAAAGAGCTCAGTGTCCAGATCTGTGTGAAATGCATTTCAAGACAAGAAAATAAGCCTTAGAGAGATTGCTCATTTCTCTTATTTGTCAAAAGACTTCCCACTAAGAAAATTTCTAGTCCGGCTTTGAAAAGGAAAATATTCTGAATGCAGGCAGTGCAATTTGACTTCTCTTTCCAAGACTTAAATTCAATTTGATTTTGCATCCCCTTCTTCAAGGGTGTGTTGGCTTGCCAGCATTGAAACCTCTCCGCTGTTTTATCCTTCTGTTGAGCCTGTGCAAGCATGTCAGGAAGTAGGTGTGAATTTCCCAACACACAGAGTTTGGGAATAGCCAGGAAGTAACTCAGTTAGAACATTTCCTACCTGCAGTAGTGGAAGATCAGGGAGTATGGACTGAGCTCAGGGTAAGTGGATGGTACAACTAAGAGGATCCGGCTGTTACTAACAGGATCTGCTGAAGCCCCACTGATTTCACTGGGTTTTGAACTGACTGCAGTAAAAATAAGTCTGACTCTACAGCAGAAGAGAATAGTTTGCAGCCTGTATGTCATGAAGCTGTTGGATACTGCTTTCAGGCTCTTACAAATTATGCAAGTTAAACTGCATTCCACCTGTGTGATAGCACAGCAGTAACACCCTCCTTATCTCTTATGATTTGTTTAATATGCAGGCAGGCAGAGCCAGCTTTTGAATCCCATAATGTCAACAGAGCCATCCAAAGAAATGGATGAATAAGTGTAAAATAGAATTTCTCTTCTTACTAAAATACCAATTAACTGTTATCACTTGTTTTGTTTTGAAAGACTTATAGGTAGGGGAAAAAAAAACAAACAAAAAGGCTTAAATATCTTCTACAGGGCTGAGAGTTTATCAGTGAACTTTCTTAAAGCTGCTTAGTCACTGTCACATGGAGCTGTCAGGGCTAGAAGGGACAAACTCAAATTCAAGCACTTTCCAGCCAGCACTAATGGCAACAGACCTTACATTCAGCATGGCTCCCATTACTGAGCTTCAAAACACTGCACAGGAGAGCAGAGGCATCTTCAGGAGAGAAAGTACTTTTGATTCCCCCAAAAATTGTTTGGAATCTGGAGAAACAGTAGTTTTCCATGCAAAAATGAGTGACTTTGTAGCATGTAGGTGAAGCAGTCGAGACACCTCACAAAAGTAGACAAATAAATGCATTTGCTTCTTTTGTGGCAAATTTTCCTCCATGTTGAATGTCTGGAAAACCTTTTTCATAACATCAGGTGGCACAAAAAAACCAAAATTAGCAGTTGACTGAATGCATTTTCAGAATGTTAAGAAAAATAAACAAACAGGGCAAATATTTTCTTTTAGTAGAGGCTTTGGAATTACTAGTAAGTTTAGAAAAGTTGGAAGTTTGCTTTGAGAGATTTTTAGATTTTCTTTGACTTTTATAGATAATTACAAGACAATATTAATTAGAGGTGTTGCTTCCAAGGTGCTACAAACACCTTCCTCCTGTACCCAATTGTCAGCACGAAGCAAATAACTGTATAAAAAAAGCACTGAACTGAACTTCCAAAATATTTTCCTATCTCTCTACCATAGTAGAGATGAAAAGTTGGCAGAACTTCAGCTGTGATAAAATGGAACAAGCCCAGCACCAGTAAAAGTGATCCTTTGGACAGTAAGGTTTATGCTAATATTTTCTAAGTCCATTTGCGGAACTCAATCCTCGAATTCTTGCTTAGACAGGGGCAGCTTATAAGAAATACTTTGGTCTTCTGTTTCTGCTTTATTATTGACACAAATTAAATCATTAAAAAGTGCTGGATACTAAAGAAACAGCTCTCCCTCTTTTCAGATACAGGATATAAAGGGAGGAATAGATTTGAGCATCTTGAAAGTAAAGAGATTGAAAAAATAGGGAAATTTCTAGCAGTCTACATCACTGTGATGATAAACTGTGATGTTTAGAAATAACACTGCATGTGGTTTTGCCTCCAGTAGACTTTTGCATTGCAACTTTTGCATTCAGAGTCATATATTCATTAAAAATTTAAAATAATACATATAAATTTTGACATTTTTAATTTCATTTTTTTCTCACGATAATTAATGACCACTCAGCAACATCAAATATAAAAAAAGAAATGACACATTCAGTTACATAGAGGCATTAACATCATGGTACATTTGCTAAGCACATTATTAGAACAGAAAAGCAGCTGAGCTTTTCCTTCTTCAGCTATATCTTGCTTCAAATCCTTCTCTAGTACATGACTACAGCCTAAAAATGTCCCTAAACTTATCTAGTTTGAACCACCTGAATTCTGTAACAGCCTTAAGACACTTCCATTATATAAAGTCACTATAGCTCTTTTTATTTTCACCTAGTCCAAACCAAGTAACTGGTATAAATCCCTTCACATTTTATATGCCACTGTAATAAAAAAAATTAAGAATGGCCGTCAATCTGTAGATTGATATTAACTGTAGTGGGTTTTAAATCATCTTTATGAATAAGGATATTATCTAATAGGTGTAGGGTTAAATGGAGTTGAGATTCAATAAGTAAATAGCAGTCAGGTATTTATAAGGTCTTAACTAATGAGCAAACCTACTTTAAAAAATGCAACTTTCAAAGCCCACGAGTTTATGAGATTTTAATTAAAGTGTTCTGTTCTTAATTTAACATATACCCTTAGGTATCCAGGTAATGAATTAAACAGATTTGAGGCTATGGGATGGGTTTTTTAATTTTTCGCTACTATTTTAACGCTATTTGCATTGTTGTACTAGATCTGCTTCAAATGAAAAATGTTCTTAAGAGAACCAGAAATAGATTTATCTCATTGCTCAAGGCATGGGCTCAATTTACCCTTTTCTGATGTACCTGTAATAAAATTCCCAATTCGAAACGTTGTTGGAGCACTTTGGTTAAAGTCTTAATTTTTTTAAAAGTCTCTGAAAAACTAAGATTTATGTTTTAGGTTTCAAAATATCTTTTCAGATGTTGAGCAAAATAAGTAGAACCCAAAATGTTAAACTTGACTAGAGTCTACAAAGTGTTGTGTGATCATAAGTATTGCAATGGGAATTGTTGCAGTGCGTTATGGCTGCTTCCACGACCAGCAATATCATAGCCCCATAATTGGCCACTGCCATCTCTCCCCTTTTTCCCCGGTGTTTGGCTTCTCCCTCAAGCGAGATCTCTCTCCTCCCATGGTATTCCTGATTGGTTTGTACCCTTGCCCGGTGGAATTCAAACCCCACGTCCCTGCACCATTGGGTGTTTTGTATTCTCCCCTCCCACTCTGTGAGGGATAAAACACCTGGGTAACAGCTCCTCGGGGCTTCTCTGTGCGATCTTGGCATCCCAATAAACCCTGTACCACGAGAAGCCCCTCTGCCTCCTTCCTGCCTTCCAAGCACACGCGCACCACCGGTGAGTCTGGTGAACCCGAACTAGGACATCGCTGGCCCTCCCGCGCCTGCGAGCAGCCTCTGCCATCCTCTCTTGTCCAGGCGGGTGCCAGCACTGGTGAATACACTGCTAGCTGGACAGCCAGTGTCGCTGCATGTGGCGCCCAAACGTGGAGTTGCCGGACCCCGCAGCCGAACCACCGCCCATGTCGGCAGAGGCTGAGAGCATTCCCCAACGGCCGCTGCCACCAGACACCGCTCGCTCGTCCGAGAAAACTGCCGCTTTCCGAAGCACGGGACTGGCAAAGACACGCCGAGCACGCGGAAACCGCAGACGCGCTGAGCAGCCGAAGGCACCCAGCTGCTGCTTGCGAATGTGCCACCCAGCGGGCCAGAGCTACACTGCTCTCCAAGCCGCCACCGCCTTTGGCCAAGTGGAGCTGAAGCGGCAAACTGCACTGAAAACAGCAGCCGCTCTGGAACCTGTGTGATTTCTAGGAACTTGCAGCACTCTTCCCCGAAAAACTGCAACCAAAGGAAGGACCCTGCCAAACTTTTTGTTTTCTGGGGTATCCCACGACTGAAAGAAGTCAGCTCTGGAGGAGTATAACCCCTGCGAGCGACCCATGCCCGTGCAGTCAGCTCCAGACCTCTGCTTTGAGAGCACAGGTCAAAGGGGGGGGAGAAACCCAGGGTTTTTTTTTATTTTACATTATTTTACACAGACGGGGAGGGAAATTGAGCCATGGGGAATAACCCATCTCAGGCTTGGTGAGAGATGTACATCCCAGTTGCCCAAATCCTAAGAGGTTCAAATGTTGAGTTTTCAAAAGGACTCCTTAAGGCGCTTCTGAAGTGGACTTTCCACCACTTCCCTGCTTCTGCCGACTGAGTCCGGGATCTGGAATTCTGGATGCAGGTGGGTGTTGTAAGGTATTTGAATCCTGTAACGGGCCCCAGCCAAGTTCGCTGCAAGAATTCATCAAGGTTACAGAACTGTAAACTATTCTAATTTGGGGGAGAAGCAGTTTGAAAAACAAGATAACAAGACAGCAAGAAAGTAAACAAAGAAGGACTACACCATCTCGGACTGTAACCAATCAGGGTCTCTGACGAGTGCATGCAAGGTGTGGACAAAGTGGGGGGTCCAATCAGGCCGTGCGTGACTGTGTGAACAGCTACTGCAGAAATGCATAAGAGTAGTGTAATGTAAACAATAAAGGGTCTCTTGCGCAATCATATTGGTTCGTGGTACAAGGGTCCCGTGAGCTCCCGCAGGTGGGGAAAGCCTGGGAGAATTTGCTGCGACAGGGAGTAAGACTGTTTTTCCTTATATGCCCTTGTGTGCAGCAATTATAAACGCTCTTAAAAAGCCCTGGGTAGAGGGTAACCCCAGTTCCACCCCCAGTTCTGCCCCAGTGTCTCCCTCTTCCCCAGTTTTGTCCAGGGTAAAGTCTGGTAAATCCCCACGAAGTTCCAATCCCTTCTCATTCTCTCCCTTGTTCTCCTCGGCCATCGCGGCCACCTCTGAGCCTGCGCCGCCGGCCTGGCCACCCACGGCTGTCTGCCCCGCAGTCCCGCCGCGCCAGCCGATCCCGGCGGCGCCGTGCTGCCCTATCCCCGCTTCCTAAACCCGTTTTTAGAGACTCCCCAGGCTGGCGCTGGTGGCCACATGGCAGCGCCCTGCATTTTGAGAGAAAGCCCATCCGCCA
>VZRO01008275.1:0-34191 GCA_013397915.1 Daphoenositta chrysoptera | reverse complement strand
GTGGAGGGACCTCATCCGGGGACATCCCTGGGACATGGGAGCCCTGGAGGACACAAGGCCGTGGCGCCCTGGTGCCATCCCACTCCAATGGGCAGTGCCACAGGGACACCCCATCCTGGGAACACGTTTCCCCAAAGGACATGCCATACCCATGCTGCCATCACACATAGCTGGAGGACACTGGGGACACGTCTCTCTCCAAGACACGTGGCCACGGCACCCACAATTCCATCACACACACCTGGGGGTGTCCCATCCTGGGGACAAGGTTCAAGGGGACATGTGTCAGAGGACACATGGTCATTTGGAATTCCCACTTCCTTGAGCAACTGGCGCAGGGCCGTGGTGGCAGGGGACAGTTTCATGTTCCTGTCTCCTCACAGTCGACATTCGGGAGATCAAGGAGATCCGCCTGGGCAAGAATTCCCGGGATTTCGAGCGCTACCCCGAGGATGCTCGCAAGCTGGACTTCACCATGTGCTTCATCATCCTCTACGGGATGGACTTCAGGCTGCGGACGCTCAGCGTGGCCGGTGAGTTGGGTCCCTCCCCGTTCCCTGTGTCCATCTTTGGGGTCCCACTCCCTTCCCAACATCCCATCATCCCCATGCCAGCCTCACTGCCCTCCTCCTCCTCCAGCTTTCTGCGAGGAGGACATCAACCTGTGGATAACGGGGCTCAACTGGCTGGTGGCTGACACCCAGAGAGCCCAGACCCCACTGCAGATCGAGAGGTGAGGAAGGACCAGCAGATCCCATTTCCTGGCCCCTGTTTTGGGGAGAAAACCCTCCCCGGGCTTGGTCCTCTTTGGGATTGAGCACTGTCTGTCCATCCCTTCCTTTCCAGGTGGCTACGGAAGCAGTTTGATGGGATGGACCGGGCACGGGAAGGCAGGTGAGCATCAGAATGGTGGGTTCAGCTGGATAGGATCATATTCCCCCAGTTGTATCCCAAATCTGGAGGTTTGAGCTAGACTGGGGGTGAGGTTTGTGGGACAAGGAAGCACCAGAGTTTTTGGGATGCTTGAAGGCATCAAAAATCAGAGATTTAGGTGCAGGTCATGTCCTTGTCACTGTGAGGACCACAGGGTCCCCAATGCCACATTTCCACCAGTGCCAGAGGGGCCAGGCCATTAATGCAGCCTGTACTCATCTTCCCAGGACAGGAAAACCCCAAAAACAACGGAATTCAGACTTAAATTATTATGGGGATGGGAATGGACATCATCTCCAAGTGGGATGATGGCTTAGAGTTCCTGATTGGTTCTTCCTCTCCTTGTGCCTCTGCTCACACTCAATCCAGACAACATGTAATTAATCTCAGAAACATGGAATCATGGAATGGTTTGGGTTAGAAAGGACATTAGGAGTCATCTAGTTCCACCTTCCACTAGACCAGGCTGCTCCAAGCCCCATCCAACCTGGCCTTGGACACTTCCAGGGATGGGACATCCACAATTTCCCTGGGTCCTGTGCCACTGCAGGGCTCCACAGGCCAGAAGGGTGGGATCCCCATGCCAGGCATCAGGATTTGGGGTGGGACCCTTGGTGTTGGGAACTGGGACCCATCCAGGGGTCTGGCAGTGCCCCAATTCTGGTTTTCCCTCTGGCAGCGTCACGGTGAAGGACCTGAAGGCAATGCTGCCCCAGGTCAACTACCGAGTTCCCAACATGAGATTCCTGCGGGATAAACTCGTGGTAAGGACACCCCAGCTACGAGGGAGATAGTCTTGAAGCCCCCCAAAATGGGCTGGAGCCACCCCAGTGTCCCTGGCTCCGATTGGGTGGCCCCAGTCTCTCTCATCCAGCCCCATCTCCCACAGGAAGTGGAAGCCAGGAATGAGATGACTTTCTCCCACTTCATCCAGTTCTACAAAAACCTGATGTTTGATGCCCAGAAGTCGGTAAGATCCATAGATTGGCCTCCCAAATGTCCCTATCCTGGTGTGATGTGTCACTCTCCAGCTAAGCCTGGACCCCTCCTCTGCTTTCCAGGTCATCGAGCAGCTGGAGCTTTCCTTCCCCCTGCGGTGAGTTCCCAGCTCCCATCCCAAACAATATTCCAAGAGTTGGATCCATAGAGTGGGAAATACTGCCAGGCTGTGGGGCAGAGCAGGGGGTGGGAATGGGGATGAGAGAGGGGATGGGAGAAGGGATGGGAGAAAGGATGGGAACATGGGTGCAGAAGGGATGGGAGCAATGATGGGAGCTGGGATGGAAGCAAGGATAGGAGCAGGGATGGGAGAAGGGGTGAACAGACACTGGAGTGGGAATGGGACTTCCAGTCGGAGCAGGGATGGGAGGTGGGATGGCTGCCAGGGATGTAGGGATTTGTCACCCTGCCCTCCTCTCAGTATCCTTGGACAAGGCTGCACATTCCGGCTGCTGCCGGCCTCTCCCAGTCACAGGGTGGAGGGACTGGTGAGAGTGGGGGTCGTGGGGAGGCTGAGCTGCAGATGGGCACTGGTGGCCTTGACTTTGCCATGGGATCTATCCCAATTCCTTCTCCTGGTCCTCACTGGTGGCTGTTCCTTGTCCCAGGAATGTGGACCGCCCCGAGCTGTGCCAAGTGTCCCTCTACGACTTCCAGAAGTTCCTGCTGCACGACCAGAAGGTAGGGTTTCCCTGAGAACTCTGTGGCTTAGGAACCCCCATGGGATATTCCAGCCCAGTTCTCCCCGCTAACAACAGCCATGTTTGTTTCCCAGGAATCCTGGGCCAGCGATGTGGGCATGGTGCGGGACTACATGTGCTCCTACCTCAAGGAGAGCTCCAACGAGGCGTCGGATCCCTCCTTCCAGCTGGATGAGGTGGGTGGCCCCACGCAGTGTCCCCAGAGGGATCTCCCCAGCCCCATCAGACTCTGACCTCTCTGCTTCTCCCCCCCAGTTCCTCACATACCTCTTCTCCAAGGAAAACATGGTGATGGATGCTAAGTACGAGCGCGTGGTGCCTGAGGAGATGAACCACCCCTTGTCCCAGTACTGGATCTCCTCATCCCACAACACGTAAGGAGTTTTCCTCGCATGGGCTTTTCTCGGGGACAATCATGAGCGTCCCATCATCCTTGTCTCTCCTCTGCAGGTACCTGACAGGAGACCAGTTCTCCAGCGAGTCCTCCCTGGAGGCGTACGCCCGCTGCCTGCGGATGGGCTGCCGCTGCATCGAGTGTGAGTCCCACCAGCCCTTCACAGGGATGCTGGAACCCCTCATGTCCCATCAAACAGACCATTCCCTGCCCCATCCCATGGCACCGGGGCAGAGGGTCTTTCACTATCTTTTGGGAGCTCAAAAAAATGGTTCCCACCACGTAGTTGGTGGAAAACATGAATTAACCAAGGTGTTTTCCTTCTCAGTGGATTGCTGGGATGGCCCAGACGATCTCCCCATCATCTACCATGGCCACACGCTCACCTCCAAGATCAAATTCCTGGATGTGCTGCACACCATCAAGGAGCACGCATTTGTCACCTCCGAGTAAGCCCCAGATCCCCCAGTGATTCCCGAATTCTGGCAATCTCTCCCTCACCTTTATCTGAAGCCACCATTCCCACCTGCTTGCTCCAGGTTTCCCATCATCCTCTCCATCGAAGACCACTGCAGCATTGTCCAGCAGAGGAACATGGCCTCCCACTTCAAGAAGGTTTTTGGGGACATGCTCCTCACCAAGCCAGTGGACATCAATGCCGATGAGTTGCCTTCGCCCACCCAGCTCAAGAAGAAAATCCTAATCAAGGTGTGGAGCAGGCAAAACCCCTCTTTGCAGGAGGGACACTGATTGTGTTGGGTTCTACAGCAAGAGATGGTCAAGGAGAACAAGGGGTGGTGGGAAGGGACATGTGGGAGGTTGATCCTGAGGGTTGGGAGCTGTGTGACAGGGACACCATGGCCACCACTGAGCTCCCTTCCCTGGGTGTCCCCCAGCACAAGAAACTGGTCGAAGGGAACCTGTACGAGGAGGTCTCCACTGCCAGTTACTCAGAGAACGACATCAGCAACTCCATCAAGAATGGAATTCTCTACCTTGAAGACCCCATCGACCATGTAAGGGAAAGCCCCCGGGGCTGAGCGGGATCTGTCAGACATTGGGGTTTGGGATGGGCTCTTCTGGATCACTGCCATGCTGTGGGGGATGAGAGGGATTAAAAACCCCATCCCAAAGCTCCACCCCTCCATGTCATCCTCCTCCCCACCCCAGTGATGCTCTTCCTCCTTCCCAGACCTGGAGCCCTCATTATTTCGTCCTAACAAGCAACAAAATTTACTACTCGGAGGAGACATCCCGCTACCAGTTCAACGAGGATGAAGAGGAGGTGGAGCAGAAGGAGGTGCGTGAGGGGCAGGACGCATCCACAAGGCGAGGTGACAACTCCGTGGGGTGGGTGACAAGGTGGCAACACCCACTTTGGTATGAACTTGCAGGAGTTCAACAACAACGAGCTGCACTTCACTGAGAAGTGGTTCCACGGGAAGCTCGGGGGTGGCCGTGACGGGCGACAGATCGCAGAGAAGCTGCTGCACGAGTACTGCACCGAGACGGGCGGCAAGGACGGCACCTTCCTGGTGCGCGAGAGCGAGACCTTCGTGGGCGACTACACCCTCTCCTTCTGGTAGGAGCCCCAGCAGTGAGGCAGGATCCCACCCTACCTGGGTGACACTCCAGTCAGTGCCTGGTCTGGTGGCTGGAACGGCTTTTATGGGGGAAATGTCACCTTTTTGTGCAGCATGTAGACCCCAAAGCGCAGCATGGTGGGGATGTGAACCCAGATTGACTTGGCTTTCTCCCACCCCCATGGCAGGAGGTCCAGCCGGGTGCAGCACTGCCGGATCCACTCGCGGCAGGAGGCTGGAGCCACCAAGTTCTACCTGACGGACAACCTGGTCTTCGACAGCCTCTACAGCCTCATCTGCCACTACCGGGAGGTGCCGCTGCGCTGCAACGAGTTCGAGATGCGCCTCACCGACCCCGTCCCCCAACCCAACGCCCATGAGAGCAAAGAGTGAGGATCCTTCCAATCCTTATCCCCTCAATCCCATGGGTCCACCAGCCTTCTTCAGCCCTACCAAGGTGTGGAGATGCTGATGCCAGCCCCCTGTCTCCATGTTCTCCCTGGCCAGGTGGTACCACGCCAGCTTGACGCGTCTCCAGGCCGAGCACATGCTGATGCGGGTCCCGCGGGATGGAGCATTCCTGGTGCGGAAGCGCAGCGAACCCAACTCCTACGCCATCTCCTTCCGGTGAGCGTGGCCATCACGAGGCCCGTTGGGCTTGGCCAAGCTGAGGGCTGTCTGTTGTGACCCCAAGCTAGGTGGCAGGGTTTTGCTGTGGGCGACACGGTGGGACACAGGATGGTGTTGTTAAGGGGAAACCCTCTCCTCGGAGACATCCTCAGGGTGGTCACCTTGGTGGCATCCTCAAGCATCACCTCTCGCCCATCCCCATAATGGAACCAGGATCTGGCCACCTGTCACCCATCCTGTTCCCATCTCTCCTGGCCCCAGGGCAGAGGGGAAGATCAAGCACTGCCGCATCCAGCAGGAAGGGCGGCTCTTCATGCTGGGCAGCTCAGCCGAGTTCGAGAGCCTCGTGGACCTCATCAGCTACTACGAGAAGCACCCGCTCTACCGCAAGATGAAGCTGCGCTACCCCATCAACGAGGAGACCCTGGAGAAGATGGGCACCACTGTGAGTTCTCCCAGCAGTGGGGATGGTGGGGGTTCTGTGCCGTGGGCAACCAAGCCCCATCCTCAGCTCCACCATCTTCCAGAATTTTGGTCGGACCCCAACCGGAACCAGCCAAGCTCATTCCACAGTCATTACCCAGCATTAAAACTCCACCATAATTCCTTTTCCAACAAGTTGTAAGGGGATATTAGATCCTGCTCAGCCTCCTCTCATCTCCTCATAGCCCCTGCCCACATCCAGGTGACCCCCTCAGGAATTTCTCCTTGCAGGAACTCGACTATGGAGCCCTGTATGAAGTGCGGACCCCCCACTTCTATGTAGAGGCCAACAAGATGCCAATGGCCAGGGTAAGGGGCTGAGCTGGTGTCCTGGGAGATGGTGGCTGGTGGGACATGACATGGGGTTCCTGGGTGGTCCCTCCCCAGATCCAGCACGCCTCCCACCACCGCTGACCTGAGAACTGATGTCGTGCTGCATTTTTCTGACCCCCAAGTGATGCTGGACCCAGCCCACATCACCATCACTTGGGGACAGTCCGAGCTCCGGTGACAGCATTGTCACAGTGTGGTGATAGGACAGGGCTGGAGAGACCCCAGCCTGGAGCAGGGACCTGGCAGAAGTTTGCCCCAACAGCAAGGAAATCCCTTTGCACTGGGGAACCCCAAAGAAGCAGGTCTAGGGTCAGTTCTCAGGTGGTGCAGTCTCCATCCTCAGAGGTTTTTGGGACTGGATTGATCTTGGAGCTGACCCAATCTCAGCCCTTTGAGGTTTTTGGGATTAAGTGCATCTTGGAGCTTACCCAGTCTCCATCCTTGGAGGTTTTTGGGACTGGGCATATCTTGGAGTCGACCCTGGAAGAGGCTGAACTGGAGCCCTAAGGTTCCTTTCCTGTGATCCTACAATCCCATGGTCCAGCACTGCTGGTCCTTAATGGTCCCTTTGCAGCACGATAAAACCACACAGAGGAAAACTTAACCCAGAGGGTTTTTTCCAGGGAATGTGGTAATATCAGGGGATTAACCCTTCAGTGCACCAGGAAAAACCATTGGGACATCCCAGAAAAGGAACCTGATCTGCTCTGAATGTAGTGATCCTGCAGGACCGCAGGCACCTCGAGCCCTCCTGTCCCCTCTAACCCGTCCCACTGCCATGAGCAATTTGGAAGCTGAAGAGGAACTTTTTGTCAGGAGCTGGATGAGGAGTAGGATGAGGACTAATGGATACAAATTGAAAGAGGGGAAATTTAGGTCAGATATTGGGTAGAAATTTTTTACTGTGAGGGTGGTGAGACACTGGAATAGAGAAGTTGTAGATGCCCCGTCCCTGGAAGTGTTGCAGGCCAGGTTGGATGGGGCTTGGAGCAACCTGGGATAGTGGAAGGTGTTTTTGCCCATGGTGGGATGGGTTGGGCTGGGATGACCTTTAAGGTCCATTCCAACCCCTTAACACCCTATGATTCTACAATTTGGGGTGTCAGACCCTCAGGATCCCATACCTTGGGGGCTGAGGAGGGAGCTGGATGCTGGGTGGTGACACCCGTGTTCTTCTTCCCGGTGTCCCCAGTGCACAGTGAAGGCTCTGTATGACTACAAGGCTCAACGGGAGGATGAGCTGTCGTTCTGCAAGCAGGCCATCATCCACAACGTGGACAAGCAGGACGGCGGCTGGTGAGGGCGGTCACTTGGGTGTCACTGTGGGCGGGAGGTGGAGGGGACACCCTGGGTATTCCCATGGCGGGTTTTAACTCAGCCTCCTTCTCTGTCCCCCCACCCCTTCTCCGCCCACCCCCCGGCACCGCATGCAGCAGGGACACCCCTGTCCCCCCCTCCCCAAAATCTGTCCACTCGCCTTGATCCTCTCACCCCTTGCAGGTGGCGGGGGGACTACGGGGGCAAGAAGCAGCTCTGGTTCCCGGCCAACTACGTGGAGGAGATCGTCGGCACCCAGGCGCAGGAGCAGGATGAGGCCGTGAGTGGCACCTCCCCGGGACCCTGGGAGCAAGGACACTGGAGGCTCCCAGGAGCCTTGAGCAAGTCCAGATCTTGATCCAGAGGCTGTGGCATGCTCATGATCCTGCTGCAGCTTGGATCCTTATCCAGAGGCTGGGTGATGCTCATGGTCCTGCTCCAGCTTGGATCCTTATCCAGAGGCTGGGAGATGCTCATAGTCCTGCTCCAGCATAGACCCTTATCCAGAGGCTGGGGAATGTTCCTGGCCCTACTCCAACTTGGACCCATTTCTGAAAGTCGGGAAATGCTCCTGGTCCTGTTCCAGCCCATGTCTTTATCCAGAGGCTGTGGGATGCTCCCAGCCCCACTCCAGCTTGGACTCCCTATCTGGAAGCTGAAGGATATTCCAAGTTTTATACAAGCCCAGATCCTTATCCGGAGTCTGAGGGATGCTCCCGGTCCTGCTCTAGCCCAGACCCTTATCCTGAGGCTGGGGAATGCTCATGGTCCTCCTCCAGTCCAAATTCTTATCTAGGGGCTGAGGGATGTTCTTGGCCCCACTCCCACTTGGACAATTTACTGGAAGCTGGAGGATGCTCCCAGTCCTGCTCCAGCCCTGATCTCTGTCTGGAGGCTGGGTGATAACCTTGGCCACACTCCAGCTTGGATCCTTTCCTGGAAGCTGGAGGATGCTCCCAGCCCTGCTCCAGCCCCAGACCCTTATCCAAAATCTGGGCGATGCTCCTGGCACCACAGAGTCAAGGGATGCTCCTGGTCCTGTTCCAACCCAGACTTTTATCCAGAATCTGGGGGATGCTCCTGGCCCCACTCCAGCTTAGACCCTTTTTTGCAGGCTGGAGGATGCTCCCAGCCTTGTGCCAGCTTGGACACTCATCCAGAGGCTGAGGGATGCTCCCAGCCCTGTTCCAGCCCAGACCCTTATCCAGAGGCTGGGGGATGCTCCTGGGCCTGCTCCAACCCAGCTCTTTTGGGTGATGCTCCTGGGTGTTTTTTCCCTTCTTTTCCTCAGATTTGTCTGACTCAGAGGGCTGGAGGGTGGATGCCTGTAACCCACAGGCCTCCCCCACATTCCCTCTTCCTTTCTCTCTTGCAGTCGTCAGAAAACAGCCCCCTGGGGAACTTCCTGAAGGGCTTCATCGATGTCCCATCCTGCCACGTCGGTGAGTGCCCCTGCTTACGGATTTGGGGGGAATTTGGAGGAATGGGGATGTCCAGATGATCCAGGGGACATTTTCCCTTGATTCCAAGGGTTTGTTTCAGCAGGGAAAGCTGAAGCCACACATGAAATAAAACGGGATCCTCACAGGAGGAGGATCCTGATGGATGGTGGGGTGCCAGGGGGGGCTGGTGGGGGCCCGGGAGCGGGACCGCTGAGGTTTCGTTTGCTCCACAGAGCCATCCGTTGGGAATGTCTTCGAGTAAAGCCCCCCTCTGATGTCCTTATAGTTATCTCCAAAGACGGGAGGAGCTCCAAACCATTTGTCTTCACCATCCATTCCCAGCAGATGTCCCACGCAGCCCAGTCGCTGGACGTGGCCGCGGACACGCAGGAGGAACTCAGCGAGTGGGTGGCCAAGATCCGGGAGGCCACGCAGAATGCCGATGCCAGGGTGAGGGGATGACGAGGATGGGGCTGGATGGTCCCTTTCTCATGGAGATTGTCCCTAATATCTCCAGAGGAAGAGTCGTTGGGGAGACTTGCAGCTCCTGTTCTTCCTCGTGCAGATGCAAGAGGGGAAAATCATGGAACGGAGGAAGAAGATCGCACTGGAGCTCTCAGAGCTGGTCGTGTATTGCCGGCCAGTGCCGTTCGATGAGGACAGTAAGTCCTGGAGAAGTGGGATAAAGGGATGCATGTGGGAAGAGACAGGTGGGAAGAACCATCCAGGTCTCGTTCCTTCCCTGATGGGCACTCGGTGCTTGCAGAGATTGGCACGGACAAGGCGTGTTACCGGGACATGTCCTCCTTCCCGGAGACCAAGGCGGAGAAATACGCCAACCGCAGCAAGGGCAAGAAGTTCCTGCAGTACAACCGCCGCCAGCTCAGCCGCATCTATCCCAAAGGACAGCGCCTGGACTCCTCCAACTATGACCCGCTGCCCATGTGGATCTGCGGGAGCCAACTCGTGGCCCTCAACTTCCAGACACCCGGTAAGTCCTGCTCCCAGGGTGGTTGTTGGGCTCATTCCTGAAGGTTGTCTCAAAATTCCCATCCCAAATTGTTCTGCCCTGGGTTGTCTTGTTGGAGGTGGTTTGGGTGATCTCTCCAGTCTTTGTCTCCATCCTTATGGGCACATGAGTGGTTTGGATGCTCTTCAACCTTTTCCTCATCCTGATGGAAACACATGAGGTGGTTTGAGTGATCTCTCCAACTTTTGTCCTTATCCTGATGGGAACACAGAAGGTGGTTTAAGTGATCTCTCCAATCTTTGTCCTCACCCTGACAGGGATAGAGGAGATGGTTTGGATGGTCTCTCCAAGCTTTGTCCTCATCCTGATGGAGACAGAAGGGGTGGTTTGGATGCTCTCCAACCTTTGTCTCATCCTGATGGGGACACAGGGGGTGGGTTGAAAAATCTCTCCAACCTTTGTCCTTATCCTGATGGTGGTTTGGATGTTCTCCAATCTTTGCCCTCATCCTGGTGGGGACATCTCCATGCAATCCTTGGGTGATTAATGCAAAACTTGGCTGCATCCCTGCTCCAACCAGGGTTGGGGACTCTTTGTTGGGTTTGCAGGGCAGGACCTTCTGCCCAAGGACCTCAGGGAGGTCCCTGGGCCCCCTCTCAGATCTGCTTTGTTCCCATGGCCACAGACAAACCGATGCAGCTGAACCAGGCGCTCTTCATGCTTGGTGGCCGCAGCGGCTACGTCCTGCAGCCAGACATCATGAGGGATGAGACCTTCGACCCCTTCGACAAGAACAGCCTGAAGATTGTGGAGCCCATCACAGTCCAGCTGCAGGCAAGTGGCCAAGGACAGCAAAACCACCTTGAGGTGGTCACCATCAAGATGGGAACTCCTTCCTCATTCTTGCGTCAACCAGGGGTGGTTTTTACATGTTCCAGCCACATATTTCCTCCATGAAGCTTGTTACTCTTTGGAGTCCTTCCTCATCCAGTGTGGCTGGACCTCACCATCCTCTTCCTCCCCTTTCTCCCACAGATCCTTGGTGCCCGGCATCTGCCCAAGAACGGGAGGAGCATCGTGTGCCCCTTCGTGGAGGTGGAGGTTTGCGGCTCTGAGTATGACAACAGCAAGAACAAGACAGATGTTGTAGGTGAGGGACCACGCGGGTGATGTCCCCACCCTTGGGGACAACTGTGATTATGCCTTCTGGGGTCCTCTTGAGAGGATACGTGAGTGATGGTACTGGGTTTTGTGCTCTCTCCCACAGCTGACAATGGCTTCAACCCTGTCTGGCTCTTCAAGCAGTTTGTCTTTGACATCAACAACCCGGAGTTCGCCTTCCTCCGCTTTGTGGTGTATGAGGAGGACATGTTCAGTGACCCCAACTTCTTGGCACAAGCCACCTTCCCTGTCAAGGGCCTCAAAACAGGTATGGTCCTTCCATCATCATCATCATCACCATCAGAGTCATGGAATCATAAAGAGGT
Source organism: Daphoenositta chrysoptera (assembly GCA_013397915.1). Classification (NCBI taxonomy): domain Eukaryota; kingdom Metazoa; phylum Chordata; class Aves; order Passeriformes; genus Daphoenositta; species Daphoenositta chrysoptera. The sequence goes on along the minus strand of VZRO01008275.1, from coordinate 22,919 downwards.
TTGGGTTGAAAGGGGCTTTTAAAGGTCACCTTGTCCAACCCCCCTGCAATCATCATCATCATCATCTCTATCATAGATCATGGAATCATAGAAGGGTTTGGGATTGGAAGGGACCTTTAAAAGTCATCAAATCCAACCCCCTGCAATCATCATTATCTGCGTCATTATCATCATCATGATCTCCATCATTAATTCATGGAGTCATAGAAGGGTCTGGGTTGGAAGCGACCTTTAAAGGTCTTCTAGTGCAACCCCCTGCAATTGTCATCATCATCATGATCTCCGTTATTGAGTCATGGAATCATAGAAGGGTTTAGGTAGGAAGGGGCTTTTAAAGGTCATCCAGTCCAAATCCCCTTCTATCATCATCAACTCCATCATAAATCATGGAATCATAGAAGGGTTTGAGTTGGAAGGGACTTCTAAAAGTCACCAAATCCAACCCCCTGCAATCGTCGTCATCATCATCACCCTGAGGTCCTGGCCATGGTGAGGGTCTCGGACCCTGCTGTGGTGCTGACTTCATGTTGTGATGTTGTGTCCAGGCTATCGGTCAGTGCCGTTGAAGAACAGCTACACCGAGGACCTGGAGCTCGCCTCCCTCCTCATCCACATTGAGATCATCAATGCCAAGGCAGGTGGCAGGGAAACCTGGAACAAGGGGGACCAGCTCTTTGGGGTGTCTTGCCTACCCCACCAGCCTCACACGCTTGTTTTGGAGCAGGAGGAAGATGAGGAGAACCTCTACTCGTCCATCCAGCAGCTCCGGGACCGTGCCAGTGAGCTCTCCAGCCAGGTCTCTGGCTACGAGCGCACCAACGGCTGCGATTCCCGCTACCAGCAGCGCCTGGACGAGCTCCGGGCGGCCCAGGAGCGGCTCATGGAGCTCACTGAAGTCCGCAACCGCAAGTGAGTTGTCCCCTCCCTGTGGCTTTGGGACGTCCCTCTTGGGAAGGTCCCTGAGGCCACCATCCTGCTCCCCACCAGGTTGATGGAGAAGAAGAAGAGGGACCGGCAGATGGTCACCAAACGCAGCTGAGCTGGAGGAACTTGAGCTGAGGAGCTCCCCCAGCCACCTCCTCTCCTGCCACAAAGGGAGGTGGGGTGGCCACATCCAGACCTCCCACCATGCCCAGGGCTGGGTGACAGCAGCGTGACAAATTCGGGGATGAAAGGAGACCTTGGGTAGCTGTGCCTGTGACAGGGGTGAGGCAGGAGGTGGGACACTCTGGCTTCAATCCCAGGTGCCTCCAGCTTCATCCCATGTTCCTTGGGGCTCGTGGCCACGCCCTTGTCCCCACGGGGTGGCTACAGTGGCTCCTCCTCACCCGACGTTCTCAATGTCCCACCATGCCATGGCAGCCCCGTGACTAATGGGGAAACTGAGGCACAGGGGCCCAGCCAGCCCAGGATGGGGTAGGACTGGCCACCTCCATCCTGGGCACAGGTGACAGGACTGGCTGGTGGTGAGGCACCAGGATGGGGACACAGGGGACACTTTTGGGGGAGTTAGGGGGGTATTTTGCTCCCCTGCTATAAATATCTGTATTTTCTTCTTTTATCCAGCGTGTACATACAGCGTGGGGGGAGGGGGTGTCTGTACCAGCCACAGTATTAGGGCACAAGGGGGACCCCAAAATGTCCAGAGATGTCCCAGCATGGGACCAAGGGAGCAGGGGACCAAGTCTGGGGGTGTCCTACAGGGCAGGGCAGCCTGTGACAGGGTGCCCTGAGCAGGCACCAGGTAAATACTGGCATCAAGGTGGCCCCAGAGGGTGACCCAGAGTTGTCACCAAACTCTGGCAATGGGGACAGATCCTGCCACTAGAGCCAATGGAGGTGGTGGCCAGCCTGGCAGTGGCTGGGGACATCTTGGGGTGTTCCCCGGGGTCGGGGTGTCCCGGCAGGGGGGACCTGTGTATTCTTTGTATGAAAATAAATCTATTTAGCCAATATTTATACCCTGCTGCTGTGACCTGCTGTCCCCTCTCAGCTGTGCTGCCACCAGGGTGGGTGATGTCCCCTGGGAGGTGGCTTGGTGGTCCTGGATCCAGTGTGTCACCCTTGTTCCAGCAGCAGCGGGGACACTTGGGGGTGTCTTGTGGCAGGCAGGGCCACCCAGGAAGGGGACACAGGACAGAAGGCAGAGGGACACAGGACACAGGGGTGCAGGGATGCAGGGACAATGGATACAAGGTTGTGGGGACACAGGGCCGTGGGGCCATGGGGACAGAGGGCTCTGGGGACACAGGGCATGGGGACACGCAGCTGTGGGGATGCAGGATCACTGGGTCATGGGGCCACATGGCACAGTTGACATGGGGGGACACACACATGGATCCATAGGGATTTGGGTCCATGGGAACACACACGAATCCATAGGGATTAGGATCCACGGAGACACACACATGGATCTTTAAGGACACGGGGACATGGGTCCATGGAAAGACATGTGAATCCCGTGGATTTGGGTCCATTAGGACACACACGGATCCAGAGGGATTTGGGTCCGTGGGGATACACACGGATCCATAGGGACATGGGTCCATGGGGACACACACGGATCCATAGGGACATGGGTCCATGGGGACACAATTTCACAGATCCATAGGGACATGGGTCCGTGGAAACACATATGAATCCATTGGGATTTGGGTCCATTAGGACACACACGGATCCAGAGGGATTTGGGTCCGTGGGGATACACACGGATCCATAGGGACATGGGTCCATGGGGACACACACGGATCCATAGGGACATGGGTCCATGGGGACACACGAGTCCACAGGGATTTGGGTACATGGGGACACACACACATGGATCCATAGGGACATGGGTCCATGGGGACACACACGGATCCATAAGGATTAGGGTCCGTGGAGACACACATGGATCTTTAAGGACACGGGGACATGGGTCCATGGAAAGACATGTGAATCCATGTGGATTTGGGTCCATTAGGACACACACGGATCCAGAGGGATTTGGGTCCGTGGGGATACACACGGATCCATAGGGACATGGGTCCATGGGGACACACACGGATCCATAGGGACATGGGTCCATGGGGACACACGAGTCCACAGGGATTTGGGTACATGGGGACACACACACATGGATCCATAGGGACATGGGTCCATGGGGACACAATTTCACAGATCCATAGGGACATGGGTCCATGGAAACACATGCGAATCCATGTGGATTTGGGTCCATTAGGACACACACGGATCCAGAGGGATTTGGGTCCGTGGGGATACACACGGATCCATAGGGACATGGGTCCATGGGGACACACACGGATCCATAGGGACATGGGTCCATGGGGACACACGAGTCCACAGGGATTTGGGTACATGGGGACACACACACATGGATCCAGAGGGACATGGGTCCATGGGGACACAAATTCACAGATCCATAGGGACATGGGTCCATGGAAACACGAGTTCACAAGGGATTTGGGTCCATGGAAACACACAAACAGATCCATAGTGACATGGCACCATGGGGACACAAATTCACGAATCCATAGGGACATGGGTCCATGGAAACACGAGTTCACAAGGGATTTGGGTCCATGGAAACACACAAACAGATCCATAGGGACATGGCACCATGGGGACACAAATTCACGAATCCATAGGGATTTGAGTCCATGGAAACACGCGAATCCACAGGGATTTGGGTCGATGGAAACATCCCCCTCCCGCCGCCCCTCACGCAGTTCCCGCCTTCCCCCCGGCCACTCAGCGGGGGGTGGGACCGGCCGCGTGGCCACGCCCCTAACGCTGTCTTGGCCCCGCCCCTTCCCTACCATTGGCTGTCCACCTCCCCTCGCCGCTTCCCATTGGCTGCCGGGCCGCGCGCGCTCCCGGACGCGGAAGTGCCGGGGCCGGAGCGGCGGCAGAGACGGTGAGGGGAGGGGGGAGGGGTCGAGCCCAAACCCCGCTCAGAGCGCTGGGAACGGGAATTTATTCCCAGAAATCGGGGGAAATTGGGAATATTTTGGCTTAAATACCCGGTTTACACTTGGGTTTGATGAGGACAAGGGTTTATTCCTGTGTTTTCGCGAGGAAAATTGTTTATTTGGGGGTTTTGGTGAGGAAATTAGTTTAGTCTTGTTTATTTTCATAAGAAAAGTTGTTTATTCTTGGGTCTTGGTGAATAAAATTGTTTATTCTCCGGCTTTTTGATGATAAAAAGGGTTTATTCCGGGGTTTTGATGCGGAAAAGAAACTACTTGTGTTTTTTTTGAAAATGAGGAACATGATTTATTCGTAGTTTTTGATAAGGCAAATGGTTCGTTTTTGAGTTTTTCATGAGGAAAAAAAAGTTCTATTTTTGGCTTTTTGAGCAAGAAAAAGGTTTATTTGTGTGTTTTCGATGAGGAAAATTACTTCTTGGGGGGTTTTGATGAGGAAAACAGTTTATTCTTGGGGTTTGATGAATAAAAAGGTTTATTCTTGCTTTTTGATGAGGAAATTGTTTATTCTTCTGGGTTTTGTGATAGAAAGTTGGGGTTTTTTTGCTTTTTATGAGGAAAATGGTTTATTTATGTGGTTTTGATGAGGAAAGTGGTTTATTCTGGAGCTTTCATGAGGAAAACGGGCTTGATGAGGGCAATTTATTCTTGGTTATTTTTATGAGAAAAACAGTTTATTCTTGAGGTCTTGATTCATTAAATAGTTTGTTCTTGGGAATTTCATCAGAAAAAAACAATTTATTTTGGGCTTTTAGTGAGGAAAAGGGTTTATTTTTAGATTTTTTTTTTTTTAATTCACCCTTTATGTTGAAACAAAAATTTTGGATCCTAATTTTCCACAGAATCATCAAAGGAGAGATGGGGAGCAGTAAAAAGTGGAGTTTAATTTAATTTAATAAAAAGTAGATTTTAATTACTACTGAAAATTAGCTGTTAGAATTTAACTACTGGAATTTAACTGGAATTCTACCAGTTGAGTTTAAATATTGGAATTCCATCAGTTGAGTTAAACTACTGGAATTTAACTACTGGACTTTTAACCACCAGAATTTTCACCATCAGAACTTAACTAAGAAAATAAGCACCAAAATATATTCCTGCTGCCAAATATTTGCATTTCTCTTCATATAAATTATACAACAAATATTAAATCTTTGTTAAGAAAGCTGGAGATCCTTAGTTTCTCAGTAGGTGCTTTGCACATATTTTGAATATTCGTGTGCTGTAGCAACACCCAGGAGCTGCAGTGACAGACCAGGAATCCCTTTTCCAAGGAATTTTTAAAGGCGGGATTGATCCTTTGCCTCACTCTTGTGAGTAAGGAAAGAAAACGTGGAATTTTCTGAGGCTGGGCAGTGTTAGAACAGGTTGGACGAGCTGGAGCAGCCTTCCCATCCCTGGAATTATTCCAGGCGTGGCTGGATGGAGCTCGGAGCAGCCTGGGATAGGGGAAGGTGTCCCTGCCCGTGGAATGAGATGAGCTTCAAGGTCCATCCCAACCCAAACCATGCCATGGTTTTTTGTACCACCTCATCCCGGGAAGGTTTAGTGGAGAAGGCAGAGCTGGAATTTTCCCGTGGAAGCACAGTAAGGGAACAGGGATGAGCAGGAATGTGGGAAACCGGGTTAGGCGGAATTTTGAATCACCAAAAGGGTGATTAAACACCTGGAAAAAGGGAGCAGGGAGGCTTTGGGAGGCGCTTAAACTTACCTGGGCGAGGCCTTGAGCCTGGGGTTGAGCCTAAAGCCTCTCCCAAGCCCAGACTATTCGGGAATTCTGCGCCAACACTCACAAATCCCCATTGCCGTGACTCTCCCAACCCAGGGCAGCCGCCATGTCCAACCTCCCGCCTCCGGCGGCGGACGGGAATTGCTTCTACATCCTGATGGAAGACTGTGCCTATGGAAGCAAGTACTTCCAGGCTGGCAACTTGTGCTTCTGCAGCGAGAGGAGCTACCTGCGGAATTTTTCCGAGGACGGGCCTCCGGCTTGCTTCCTGAAGGTCATCATGCTGGACGACAGCTCCACGGTCACCATCAACCTGGAAATCCTGCAGCCCGTGCGCCAGGAAGCCGCCGGGTTCCTCCTGGCCATCGGGAGCCACAGCGAGCGCCTGGATTTTTTCCTGGAGAGGCTGAGCCTGGAAGGAGCTCTCCGAGCCGTGCCGGGTCAAAACGTGATGGTGGAGGTGGAGCGGGAATTCTTCCCGGGAGTCGTGCGCTACATCGGGAGCATCTACAAGCCCAGCTTGGCTGTGCTGACTCCGGTGTTTTTCGGGGTGGAATTGCAGGTAAGGGGGGGGTCAAGGCAGCGAATTCCTTATTTTTCCATGGAATTTCTGTGTGTAACATCCCTTCCCGGCGTGCTTTCAGGGAGAGGGGGAAAACAGAGGGAGAAGCGACGGATCCTACCACGGCACCGAGTACTTCAAGTGCAAGAGGAACTGTGGGATCTTCCTGCCCTTCAGCAAAGTCCAGTTTATTCCCACATCAGGCAACGATTATGGGAAGCAGAAGGCAGGAAAACAGGACACGGAGGAGGTGGTTCCCGTGAAAGTGGGGGATGCCGTCAGCTTCTACGTGGATGAGATCCCCACCAAAGGAATTGCCATGGCAGTTTACAGGGAAGGGAGCCAATGGTTCGTGAAGGTTTGCCCGGTAAGAGCAGCTTTTCCACGTGGTTTTTTTGAATTTTAAAGCAAAAAACACGTTATGTTTGCACATGGAAGAGAAGTAGAGGGAATGTCCAAAAGGGATGTGAGGTTATCTGCGACCTTCCCAGGCATGTTTAAAAAAATTCCTTCATATTCCAGTGTTTGTTTCACTGATGGATTCTTTTCCCTAGCTGATGGATTTTCCCCTCCTTTCAGGAAGAAGAAGGAACAACCGACATTTTCAGGGAAATCCCCATGGATTCTGTTGTGAAGGAGAGCTTGCAAAGTAGGTGATTATTGGATGTGTCTCTCCTGATCACATCCTGGGGAATTTGGGATTTATTCCCTCTCCTGCAGGGTAGTGAGGAGCTGAAATTCCAATAAAACCTCTTAATCGATCGGGATTTATGGAAAAATCTCAAGTTCCACACAAAATTCTTTGCATGAGGCAGCTGAAGCTGAATCCCATTTGTCAGGAGAATCCGATTGTAGCAGAGAATTCCCTCAGGGAAGAGGCACCACTGGTTAAAGAGCCTTTAATTCAGCTGGAAAAGATGGAGCAGGAGCTTCATCCTGGTGGGAAAGGCTCAGGTGCCAGCAGCAATGGTGGGAATTGTTGGAAAAGACAAGGAATTAGTAGAAAAATTAGGAAATTAACCCCTGCTGCCATTCCAGTAGCCTGGGAAGGGCTGGATTAGCCCCAGGGCCAGTGAGAGGTTGGAATGTGAAGCTCTGAGCAGGGAAACAAGGAGCAGGATCCTTCCCTCTCATCCTGTCAGACCAGCTTGGCACACTGGGAATTGCACCTTGTGTCCTTGGTGCTCAGCTTCCTGCTTGCGTGTGTAGTCTGGAATTTCCAAAACAGACCTGGAATTGGATCCAGAAGGATTGAATTCCCACCTCTCCTGATGTTTTGTGTTGCCCATCAGGTTTTTTCCCGACGTTCGACTCCGACGTGGGCTTTGGAAAACCAAACCCGATGAAACGAGAGATCAGTGAGAGCAGCGAGGAGGGAGAAAGTGGGAATTTACCCCTGGAAGTGAACTCCATGGTCCAGATCACCTTGGACAAAGGGAATCAAGTGTCGGGAATCATCCGCTGGTTGGGCTACCTGCCCCAAATCAAGGACAAAATGGCTGGAGTCGAACTGGTGAGGCTGGAAAGCTGGGAAAGAACCTGGGAGTGCTGGTGGCAGTGGCTGGACGTGGGGGATGGAATTTTGGGATCCCCGGGTGCCGGATATTGAGGGGCTGGGATGGAGCTGGGAAGGGTTTGGAGCAGCAGGAGTGGCTGAAGGAGCTGGGAGGGCTCATCTTGGAGAAAAGGAGGCTCAGGGACCTTCTTTCTCTCCACAACTTCCTGACAGGAGGGTGGGGCCAGGTGGGAATCAGGCTCTGCTCCCTGGGAACAAGGGACAGGGCGTGATAAAACAGCCTCAAACTGCTCCAGGGGAGGTTTGGGTTGGATATTGGGAAAATTGCTTTACGGATAGGGTTGTCCAGCCCTAGCACAGGTGCTCAGGGCAGGGGTGGGGTCCCCAATCCCTGTGGAAGTGGCACCTGGGGACACAATCTAGCGGTGGCCTCGGCAGCATTGCATTGCCAGCTAGATCTCAGCTCTCCTTTCCAACCATAATTCCATAAATCCCGCTCTCAGGCTCTTCCCTGGTGCTGTTTTCCCAGGATGAAGACAAGGGGGTCACAGCTGGAGATTGGCTGGGCAAGTCCTACTTCCACTGCGCCCCGAAGCGCGGCCTCTTCGTGAGGCTGAATTCCTGCCAGCCCGACGAGCGCTTCCAGAGCTTTCCCAACTCTGACTTATCCCTCGGGGATTACAGTGAGTCCTCTGGGAAGCAGGAAAACGGGGCTGTGACGGGAGAAGGATGTGGAAAAAACCCGTGGGCAGCGTTTCTTCCCTTTCCTGGAGTGCTGTTTTTTGGTGTTTATCCCACACCACATCCTTGGCTGGGTTGACAGTTGGGCTCAATCCTAGAGGTCTTTCCCAACCTAAATGATTCCATAAGGAACATCCCACAAGTCTGAAAGATCGTGATTTATGAAAAGCAGGATTGAGAAGCCACCTTAAATTTGAGAGTTGTAGACTCACCTCAGACTTTTGGGGTGTCAAGGAAGGGCAGAGTTGACCCAGGTGAGAAGGTGAAGGAAATTCCTTTTCTTGCAGGAGGACAGGAAGTTCTTCCACAGGCTCCAGAGAGTTGTCCTCCCCTCAGGAATGAGGTAGCAGTCCGTGTCCTCCAAGGGCGGATGAAGGGCATCCAAGGCCACTGTAATTCCTGCTACATGGATGCAGCTCTCTTCAGGTAAGGACCTGCTTGGGTGGCCGAGTCTCATTAAATGAGTGGCTTTTTAATTGGGCAGAGCCCCAAACTGCAGCACTTCCCTGGATTTCCAAGTTGTCTGGAAGTTTACCTGGTGTAGAGCAGGATGTAACTGTGGAGATGAAACCTCCAGGCTGCTTTTTGATCTCCTTCCCAAATCCAGCAGGTTTTCCAGCCCTGAAGACCCCGTGTCTGTCGTTCAGGGTGCTGAGAGCTCGTAGTTTTTCGAATTTGGACCGTGCTGACTTTATCCCTGGAAGTTCTGGCTGGAATCATTCCAAAGAACCCACCCAGGAGGTCCCAACTTCCCTGCCTGGAGAGGAAAAGACCCAGTGGTGCCCTTCCCTGAGCAGTTTTGGCTGCAAAGTAGGAATTTCCTTCTCCCTGAGCTGTTCCATTGCTTTCTCCCAGTGTTCATTTCTCCAGATGTGCCTCACTGTGCAGATGTGCTTCCCTCACTTCCCCATAATTCCATGCATGGATTGTTGGGCATCAAAGCCATCGACTGTCACCAGCCACCACATTTTGGTTCCAGCTGTTGCTTCCAAGCCCTCAAACTCAAACCCATCCCACTCTTCCCACAGCCTCTTCTCCTGTACATCTGTGCTGGACTCCATGCTCTTCATGCCCTTCCCACGGTGTGACAGGAACGTCCAGGGGATTCTGCGGGATGAGATTGTCAATCCCCTCCGAAGGTGAGTGCAGGGGGTGCTGGAGGTTGTCCCATCTGCCTTCATCCCTTCCCTGCTGCCCTGAAGGAATTACCTGGCACAGAAGGAAGCCTGGCAGCCACATCCAAAGGTGTTCAGGACAAGGAGGAATGGTTTTAAATTGACAGAGCATGGATTGAGGTGGGATATTGGGAAGGAATTCTTCTCTGTCAGGGTGGTGACGCCCTGGAATGGAATTCCCAGAGAAGCTGTGGCTGCCCCATCTCTGGAAGTGTCCAAGGCCAGGCTGGATGGGGCTTGGAGCAACTTGGGATAGTGGAAGGTGTCCCTGCCCATGGCAGGGGATTGGAATTCCATGATCTTTAAGATCCCTTCCAACCCAAACCATTCCATGATCCTGTGATTCTTCCGGTTGTTCCTTTCCCTGAGATGTGGGGCTGTCACAGCTCTTGTGCTCAGAAGGAAGCCTTGAGAACTGCACTTCCCAGTAAAATAAAGGAAAGGGGATTCCTGGGGTTCCAACCACCTCTGGATGGAACCCTGGAGCTGGTGAAGCTGAGCAGCTGGTCCCAAAGTTGATATGGAATGCCAGGCTGGATGAGGGGAAACCATCCAGCTTCCAGTGCCTCAAGGGGCTCCAGGAGAGCTGGAGAGGGACTTTGGACAAGGGATGGAGTGACAGGACAAGGGGGAAGAGTTTTAAACTGACAGAGAGTAGATTTAGATTGGATATTGGGAAGGAATTTTCCCTGTGAGGGTGCTGAGGGGATAGAATGGAATTCCCAGAGAAGCTGTGGCTGCCCCGTCCCTGGAAGTGTCCCAGGGCAGGTTGGACGGGGCTTGGAGCAACCTGGGATAGTGGGAGGGGTCCCTGCCCACGGCAGGGGGTTGAACTGGATGAAGTTTAGGATCCCTTCCAGCCCAGCCATTCCATGATTTCCCTCACCTGCAGCTGGTTGTTGTTCCCAGGACTGGCTTTGTCCGGGCCAGCAGCGTGATGCACCTCCGGGAGCAGCTCACGGACAAGGGCCAGTGCTCCAGCTTTACCAACGCTGAGAAAGGTAAGGAGCTCTCTGGGGCCTTTCCCAGGCTGCTTCCCTGTGTTTTGCCTCATCCAGGCACCAGCTGGAAACTTCCCATTGTGCTTCTCCCAGGAATGTCCTTTAATTAGGTGCTGATGTTAATTGATGTAAAAATTCACTTGGAAAATCCTTTCAGCTTTTAAATCTCTCTGTACCCTCAGAGCCCCTTCCAGTGCCTAAAGGGGCTCCAGGAGAGCTGGAGAGGGACTTGGGACAAGGGATGGAGGGACAGGACACAGGGAATGGCTTCCCACTGCCAGAGGGCAGGGTTAGATGGGAAGGAATTCTGCCCTGGGAGTGTGGTGAGGGGCTGGGATAGAATTCCCAGAGAATCTGTGGCTGCTCCATCCCCGGAAGTGTACGAGGCCAGGTTGGATGTGGTTTGGAGCAACCTGGGACAGTGGGAGGTGTCCCTGCCCATGGCAGCAGCTGGAATTCCATGATCTTGAAGGTCCCTTCCTACCCATATCATCCCAAAATTCCATGGAAGTGCAGTCTCTGAAGGCTGGTTGGCATTTTCCATGTTCCCCTTGGGATTTGTGCCTTAACCAAGTGCTCTCAGCCTTTATCCCACTTGTCCCCTAACCTGAAAAGGAAATTCCAGGTTCATGGAATTGGCTCATGTTTATCTGGCAGCTCTTGGATGCAGTGGCACAACGCAGTTCCTGGCGTGGTGTGATCCATCCTTTTTCCTCTCATTTTCTAGATCCCGAGGAGTTCCTCAATCTCATAATGCAGCAGATCCTGGGAATTGAGCCACTATTGAAGCTGCAGTAAGTTTCCACAGCTGAGGGATACAATTCCCAAAGCCAGGCTCATTAATTTTCCACCTCACAATCCATGGGGAGGGAAGCAGGGTTAACTTGTCCCTTTCCACCAAAGTTTTTTGGAATCCCAGCTCTGAGTTTTGCCCAGCTCCGTCTGCTTTCCCTTAGGAACAGACTCTGATCCTGCTGGTTGTGATCTTCCCATCCGGGAAAAGACACTTCTGAGCTCTCCCTGGAGGGTGCTGCCTTGAGAAAATTGGGATAAAACCCTTCTGCCATCCTCAGGGAGAGCCAAGAAGGGGTTTGAGAAAGGTGATGTCCGACTTTAGGGCAGACCCAGCAACATCCGACAGCCTTTGGATGAATTTGGGATGTGTCCAGGCTGCCAAGCTGGCTCAGCTCCCGCAGCCTCTCAAACAGGCAGTCCATGGATGCACTCCCAGTTTTTTTGGGACTCTACAAAGAGGATGAGAGGCTGGAGGAAGCCAAAAATAACTGTGCTGTTTGGAAGCACAGAAAGGGAATTGTTGGAGTTCTGTGCTCCTTTGTGGAGCCGCCGCTCGAGCCGTGGATCGTGGAGTGCTGGGAAAGGCCGAGCACAAAGAGGACTCTGTGCTGCAGCTCCCCTGCACGGGGTCATCCCAAGGAAATCCTTTCCCTGCTCTCTTTTTAGGGATTCTGGGAGATCTGCACACAACTCACCTTGAGTTTGGGCTTTTTGGATGCATTTTTAAATTAATCATTGAAGCATCTGTTTGTCAATTTAAATGTTAAATTATCTTTTATATTTATATCGAGGGGAAATGGAATTTTGCTTATATGAGCAGGATCTGGTGCTCCAAAGGGATAATGAGGCCAAAATTCCTACTTATCTCCTCTTCCCCTGGCAGAAATTCGGTATTTTTGGGTGGAAAAAGTGCTTTTGTGTTGCACCAAACCACCCTCGGTGCCTCTCCCAGGACAAACCTTGGGAAACTCCAATTTTTTGTGTCACCACATCCCCAATCCCAAGACCTCTCCTTGCAGGTCAGGAGGCCAGAAGGAGCAGGAATGTTACTGCTACCAGATATTTATGGATCAACAGGAGGATCTGGTGGTTCCCGACGTGCAGCAGTTGGTGGAACGCTCCTTCCTGTCCTCGGATCTGAAGCTGGTGGAGGTGAGTCCAGTTTCCTTCTGCTTTCCTGCTTTTCCTGCTTCCCAAAGTACCTGTGAGGCCTGGGATGTTTTGTATCCAACACTGAATCCAGGCATAACTTAGGAAAAGGCCTCTGCTTTCCCTTTTTGTCCTGTGAATAATGACAGCAAATTTAGAGAAAAACCTCTGGGATTTGGCTCTTCTTCAGGGTGACTCCTTTCCCTTTTTTTCCCCCCCAGATCCCATCTTGCTTCATTATCCAAATGCCACGTTTTGGGAAGGAATATAAAATGTTCAGCAAAATCATCCCTTCCTTGGAGCTGGATATAACAGATCTGCTGCTGGACAGTAAGTTATGGATGAGGGGCTGGGAGCAACCAGCTCTGGGCTCTTTGGGGTGGGATTCTTCTTCCCTGAGTCCCAGTTTTGGCAGGAGAAGCTGGATTTTAGGTGGGATCTGGAGGAGACCCTCCCTCTGAGCCCTGTTTCCCTGGCAGGTCCCAGGGAATGCTGCCTGTGTGGAGATGTTGCCACTCTGGAATGCTCAGAGTGTTTCAAGGACAAGGTGTTTGCAGCCACGGGCCTGAAGCAGTTCTGCAGCTCCTGCTCCAGACAGGTATTTTCCATGGATGTTCCCAAAATCCACCTTGGGAGCTGTCAGCAGGATGGAACCCTCCCAAAATCCCCTCATTTCCCTGGCTGTCCCTGCAGCTGCTTAGGATGGGCATGGAGCAGCCTTTTCCTGAGGGTCATTCCCACCAGGAGCCAGAGGTTGTGAAGCCTCTGCTTCCACAGAGCCTAAATAATCACGGAATCATCAAAAAACTTGGATTGGGTAGGACTTTAAAGCTCATCCAGTTCCACCCCCTGGATGCTGCTCATTATCCCAGGTTGCTCCAAGCCCTGTCCAACCTGGCCTTGGACAATTCCCAGGATGGGACATCCACAGCTTCCTTGGACAACCTGCTCCATAAATAAGGAATAATCCTGCAGGAACCGAGTGCTGATCCCTCCCTGCTGCCTCACCATGAGCATTCCCACAGTTTCTGCCTCTTGGAAGCATTTTAACTTCCTGCTGCCAGGCTCTTCCCACAATGCCATTCCCAAGCAAGCAGGGAGCACGGGAATCACACCAGCAGGGAATAAATTGGGAATCTGACCTCTGCCCCCACTTCCTGCCAGGTCAAGGCCAGTTCTGCCAATGCCACCCTGTCCCCTCCCCTCAGGTTCACTCCCATCGCCGCCGCAAAGCGCACAAACCCAGGAGGCTGCACATTCCAGAGGAATTCCAGAGCTGGAGCGCCCGGGGCTGCCAGCAGGTGCCCCGGGAGAAGCTGGAGCTGTTTGCAGTGCTCTGCATCGAGACCAGTCACTACGTGTCCTTCGTGAAATACGGCCCTGGGAACGAGCACTGGATGTTCTTCGACAGCATGGCCGACCGGCACGGTGAGGGACTGGGAATGGGAATGGGGATATGGGATGGGGGAAGCTGCCAGGGAGCTGCTCAGTCCGCCTTTTCCTCTCAAATCCAGGCTCCCTCTGGATTTGGCTTCCATCGAATTAGATTCCAGAGTGGCCAAGCCAAGCAGGTGGGAGTTTTTCCGGGTGCTTCCAGCTTCTGGTTGTGGTCAGACAAGGGATTTGGGATCCCGTCCCAGCTGGCTCAGCTTGTGGGCATGGATTGATCTCCTGTCCTTCCCCACTTTGTTTTTATCGTAGAATTGTGGAATGGTTTGGGTTGGAAGTGACCTTAAAACTCATCCAGTTCCACTCTCCTTCCATGGGCACCTTCTACCATCCCAGGCTGCTCCAATCCTTGTCTAACCTGGCCTTGGACACTTCCAGGGATCATGGGGCAGCCGCAGCTTCTCTGGGAATTCTATTCCAGCTCCTGACCACCCTCCCAGGGAAGAATTCCTTCCCAAATCCCATCCATCCCTGCCCTCTGGCAGTGGGAAGCCATTCCCTGTGTCCTGTCCCTCCATCTCTTGTCCCAAGTACCTCACCAGCTCTCCTGGTGCCCCTTTAGGTTGAATGCTCTCCCCTCATCCAGCCTCTTCTAGAGCTTTTGGCCTCCACCTCTCCCAGAGCTGAGGCTCTGCATGACTGCTGAGTATGCTGGGATCTGCTGGAGCTGTAGGAACTCATCCCTTTGGGATCTGGTTTGGGATTTTCCTCCTCCTTTCCGCCGTAGGTGGCGAAAACGGCTTCAACATTCCCACGGTGACGCTGTGCCCGGAAGTTGCCAAATACCTGGACTTGCCCCTGGCTGTGCTGGCCCTGGAGCAGCCTCGGGACATGGATGGGGTGGCCAAACGCCTCTTTTGTGATGCCTACATGTACCTGTACCAGAGCAGGAAAATGGCACTTTACAAGTGACACCGCCCTGGGCTGATGTCACCGAGCAACGTCAGGAATGGGAGCTTGGATCATCCCTGAAGGTGGAAGCAGCCGAGTCTGGATGCACTGAGCTGCCTCTTCTGACCTCTCCTGGTGTCAAATTATCCAAGTCAGGCTGGGTTTGTTAAATCCTGCCTTTTCCCAGTGGTGGTTGGGATGTGGGCACAGCTGGACTTGGAATTATCAATGCTCAAATTCATTCTCATTCCTCACATTCCACAATTCTCCCTCTCTGGGTACTCTGCAGCTGGAGCCTTCCCACATCCTTTTTTTTCCCTGCCATCCCTTCCCTCCACAAAGCTGGGGACCAGCAGGAATCAAACCACAGGGAATTACCCCCAGGTTTACCAGGAAACCACAGCCTTTCCCAAAACATCCTGGATTGGTGGAGTGAGGAAAACCAGGTGTGGTTGAGAGGGGTCAGGATGGATTTTCCACACCTGTGCCCCTCAATTCCCTGCACTTCCTTTATCCAGCACTAACTGGCACTTTCCCCCACCATCCCTTATTTCCAGTCATGGATATCCCAAGCTGAAGCTATGCTTCAAAAATAGACATTTTTCCAAGAACAAAACTGGAAGGAGGATGGGAGTAGAGGAGCAACATTTGGCCTCCTGCTGCTTCCTCTTTTTGGCAAAATCCACACAGGATTCAGTGTTCCAACCTCACTTTTCGCACTTTCTGTCCCATCTTTGTGCCCGTTTCCGAGTTCTGGGGTCAAATACCAGAATTCCAAGGGCAAAAATGGGGAAAAAAAAAATTGAGCACTCTGGGATTTCCTGCTGTGACTGCAGGAAGGTTTAGGGTTTGGGTGGGAACTGGTGTTCCTTAAGTTAAATAAATTTGTAAACTCAGGGGTTCTCTGTTGTTAAGTGGGAAGTTGTGCCTGGAGTCAGTGGGATGCCCAGATTCCACAAAACCTCAAGGAAAGCATCCAGGAGTCCCAGATGTGCAGGTTTAACCCCGTTCCTGCTCTTTTTTCCCCTCTATAATGCAGAGTGCAGTAATTTTAACAAAGCCTGGAGCTTTGGATCGGTCCTGGTGCCTTGGGACATGTGCTTTTGGGATCTTTTTGGCATTCCAAGTGTTGCCAGCGGGTCCTGGAGGGATTCTTTCCCTCTGTTCAGCTCTGATAGGTCACACCTGGAATACTGGGTCCAGTTTGGAGACCCCCAGCACAAGAGAGACAAAATCCAAGGAAAAACCACAGAGATGATGAAGGGACTGGAGCATCTCCTATGAGGAGAGGCTGAGGGAGCTGGAATTGTCCAGCCTGGAGAAGAAAAATCGGGAAATCTCCTCAATATACCTGAGGAGAAAGTGCAAAGACACCCAGGAGCTTCTCTGCCCACCAAAATGGTTCCTGAACATCAGGAATTGCATCTTATCCACAAGGGTGACAAATGCTGGCACAGGGCACTCTTCTTGTTCTTCATTCCTCCTCTCCCAAAAACTCAGGAAAATCTCTACTCAGGTACAATGGACTCCTTCTCTTTGGTGCTTTGCTCTAAAAAAGAAAATCTAATTTATAGCAAACTGATCCTGGCTTTCCTGGAGTTTTTTCCTGTCTGAAAATGGAACACAGTGCTGTTGGAATTCCCAGAAATCCAGGACCATGAGGCCACGCTTCATTAAGCTCTTAATTATTTTCTTCCCTATAATTTGCTGCCAAGATCTGAACGATGGAGGAGGGTGGGCATTGAAGCCACAGGTTTGATCCCTGGAGATTTCCCTCTCACCTTTCCCATTCCCAATGGAGTTCCAAAGGGTTTTTCACTGGAATAAGGGTCAGAGCCGTGGTGGGAAAAGGCCTTTATTTAAATTTTTTGCTTAGTCTGAAGCTCAGTGTGGGTTAGTGCCATGTTTCCTGTGGGAACAGAGGTTAGAGGGTGCAGGTGGCAACCTGGAGCCGGGATCAACCTGGAGCCAGGATCAACCTAGAGCCAGGATCAATCTGGAGCTGGGATCAACCTGGAGGTGGGATCAGCCTGGAGCTGGGATCGACGTGGAGCCGGGATCAGACTGGAGCCAGGATCAGCCTGGAGCTGGGATCAACCTGGAGGTGGGATCAGCCTGGAGCTGGGATCAACCTGGACCCGGGATCAGCCTGGAGCTGGGATCAGCCTGGAGCTGGGATCAACCTGGAGCCGACCTCCACATCCCAGGGAACTCAGCCAGAATGGAAAGAGTTGGAATGTGGCCACAGAGACAAAGCTTAGAATTGCCAAAGCAAAGAGGATCTGCTGTGGATGTCCCACAGGGTGTCCCATGTCACCCTTTTGGTGGCACCCCAGACTTCGTTCTAGTGCCACCAAGGAGCTTCAGGACAGGGGGGCCACCACAGAGGGCACAGGGCTGGCAGGGCCACCACGGAAGGCACAGGAGTGGCAGGGCCACCAAGATAAGGCACAGGAGTGGCAGGGCCACCAAGTCAGGCACAGGACTGTCACTTCCAGGGGACACAGGGACAGCTCTGCCTTCCCCATCCCTGTGTTCCCAGCTTCCCTGCTGGGACCCCAGGGCGCTCTCCCAGTTCCTGCAGGTTCCTCGGGTTAGCGCCAGGCAGCGGAAAGGTCTAAATTAGAGCTGTTAATTCCCAACGGGTCACCTGGGCTTCCCAAAAAAGCACGGAGCAGGAGCTGGGGACGAGCAGGGACCCCCTCAGTGGCTGCCCTGACGCAGCTCCAGGAAGAGCCGGTGCAGCCGTTCCGTCACGGCCACCTGGGAATGGGAACAAGAGGGGTCAGGGAGCAGCTCCGTGGTGGCTCTGCTCAGGCCACCGAGTCCAAGTGGCATTCCCGAGTGGGAATGTGGGAAGTGCTGGACGTACTGGGTAGGGCTGAGGCTCGTGGAGCCGGCGGTGAGCTGGGCTGAGCAGGTTGAGGGACACCTGGGCGTGGGTCCTCACCTCTGGCAGGCTGGGCAGGGGCTCACACACCTGCAGGGATGGAGATCCATGTGGGAAGCCACCACCTAGCACCAATCCCAACAAGCCACCGTGTCCAGGTTGGCACCAGAGTTGTTGGCACAACTCCACCACCCTTGATCCATCACCCGGCGTGGAAGAGGAGACCCCCCAGGAGATGGGACCACCCCTGACCTGGCCATCCCTGAAGTAGGTCCGATGGAGGGGCTCCACGGTGCTGGGAATGACCTTGGTGGTCTCCCCAAGCCGCCCCAGGACACGGATGCCCAACTCCTGCCCCGCGCTGGGCGACGGCTCCTCTTCCAGGGCCATGAGGTCCATGAAGGGGTGACCTGTCAGGAGAACACCAGGAAGAGGGTTATGGAGCAGGAGATTCCCCCAGGACTCTGGGAAGGGTCTCCAGACTCACCAGAAGCGTCATAGAGCCGATAGATCGTCTTCATCCCCGGGATCGTCATCTTCTCCTCATCCTCCGTGAGCTTCAGGCACGGGGAGCCATTGACCTCCACCAGCTGTGGGAGAAGGGAAGGGATGGGCACCTGTGACCTCTCTGGGGAGGCCACTGATGCAAATCAGCTGAAAAAAAATCAATAAAAAACCCTAAAACCACCCCAAAATCGGGCATTCTGCCTCCTCCTGCTTGTGGAGAACTTGGGGCTTCTGGTGGGCAAAGAATTGGCCATGACCCAACGCTGGCACCTGGAACTTCCCTGTGGCCTGGGCTGATCCCAAAGTGTGGGCAGCAGGAGAGGGGGGAATTCTGCTCCTCTGCCCCACTCAGGTGAGACCCCACCTTTGAATTCTGCATCCAACCCTGGGATCTCCAATGTCAGAAGGACATGGAGCTGCTGGAGTGAGTCCAGAGGAGGCCACAGAGATGCTCCAAGGGCTGGTGCCCCTCTGCTCTGGAGCCAGGCTGGGAGAGCTGGGAATGTCCAGCCTGGAGAAGGGAAGGATCCAGGGAGACCTCAGAGCCCCTTGCAGTGCCTAAAGGGGCTCCAGGAGAGCTGGAGAGGGACTTGGGACAAGGGATGGAGGGACAGGACACAGGGAATGGCTTCTCACTGCCAGAGGGCAGGGATAGATGGGATATTGGGAAGGAATTCCTCCTTGTGAGGGTGGGGAGGGGCTAGAGTGGAATTCCCAGAGAAGCTGTGGCTGCTCCATCCCTGGAAGTGCCCAAGGCCAGGTTGGACGGGGCTTGGAGCAACCTGGGATAGTGGAAGGTGTCCCTGCTCATGATGACGGATGATCTTCAAAAATCCCTTCCAAGGCAAACTCTTTTGTAATTCCATTACTCCAGTGGGGCTGGATGGCCATGGAGCAGGCGTGGACCACCTGGGAGTGGCTCAGAGGATCGGGATATTTGGGATTTAGGCTGCCACCTGTACCTTGTAGACACAGCCCAGCGATGGCTGCAGGGGACACGTCACCAGGTTGGTCCCGATGCCGATCATGTCGATCTCGCTCCCCTGCGGCGGCGGAGAAGACAGAGACCATCAACATCCCAGCCCTGCCAGCACCAGGGACAGCCCAGGTGACATCCCAGCCCTGCCAGCACCAGGGACAGCCCAGGTGACATCCCAGCCCTGCCAGCAGGTTCCTCACCTCCCTCCTGAACTCCTCCAGGCTCTGCTCGCTGATGTCATTGCTGACAGCAATGGGGATGGTCCCAAACCAGGGCACCTGGAAGCTGGAAGGAGCAGGATTTGAGAGGATCCATGGATCCGCTTGCAGCACCCCATGAGGGCTCCCAAATCCTGGCAGGATGAGGGGCTGGGTGCAGGTGAGGGTAACAGGGATCTGTGACATCCATCCCAGGGCTGGCGTGGGACTCACTGAGCTCCGCAGGCTCGGAACACTCGCCGGATTTCCTTGGATTGCTGGGCCAGGTCCCCGCTGTCCAGGCGCACTCCGATGGCCTGGTATCCCAGCTGGTGCAGTGCCAAGGCCACGGCACAGAAATTGGGCAAACCACTCCTGGCATGGGCAAGGAAGGCGTTAATGACAAGCGGGACACGGATCCAGGGCGGATCCAGCAGCGTTTCCAGCCAACATTCCTACTTCAAGGCCACCAACAAGGA
The DNA here is from genome assembly GCA_013397915.1 of Daphoenositta chrysoptera. Classification (NCBI taxonomy): domain Eukaryota; kingdom Metazoa; phylum Chordata; class Aves; order Passeriformes; genus Daphoenositta; species Daphoenositta chrysoptera. The sequence continues at coordinate 2,873 of VZRO01008275.1, read as the reverse complement.
GCAACACATCCATCCCCTGTCCCATGGTGGCAAAGCCACTCTTGGAGCCCCAGCGTCCTCACCTCCTGACACAGTAGGTGTCCAGCAATCCCTGGAAGTCACACGGGAAGGTGACAGCATAGGACACGAAGGCGGCCAGCTCGCCCTGGTTGGCCTTGCCGGGAGGAGTCCGGAGCAGGTCACACACCCGCGGCAGCCAGGACACGGCCAGGGCTGCGAGGTCCACGGGATCTCCTCCGGCCCGAGGCGGCAGCTCCTGCCAGGGGAACGTGGGATTTGCACAGCCCGTGGCATTATCCAAGGTGCCAGGAGTGTGGGGACAGGTGGAGTGTTCCTAACCCATCCCACTCTCGTTCCTGTCTGCATTCCCATCCCCATTCCCATCCCGTCCCCACCTGTATCCCCATCCCTATCTCATCCCTATCCACATCCCCATTCCCTTCTCATCCCCATCCTTCTCCCCATCTCATCCCCATCTCCATCCCATCTCTATCCCACCTTACCCCCATCCTCACCACCATCTCCATCCTGTCCCATCTCTATTCCATCTCCTCCCATCCCTAACTCCATACAAACCCCATCCCACTTCCCTCTGCCCATCCTATCTCTATCCCAACTCATCTACAACCCCATCCCAATCACATCCCTATCCCATCTTCATCCACATCCCATCCCCAACCCCATTCAATCTCCACCCCTATTCCATCCCCATCCCTATTCTATCCCCATCGCCATCCAATCTCCAGCCCTATCCCATCCAAACCCATTCCCATGTCCATTCCTATGCCTCTCTACATCCCCACCCCCATGAGATCCCTATCCCATCCCCTTCCCACCCTCACCTGCACTCCCATCCCTACCCTCATCCCATCCCATATTCATCCCCATTCCCATCCCATCCCATTCCCATTCCCATCCCATCCCAGGCACCGCTCACCCGCAGCTGCACCTCCTCCAGGGACCTGAAGGACATGACGAAGGAGTGGGCGATGGTGCCGCGCACCGGAATTCCGTAGAGTTTTCCCGCCAGGATGTTGCTGGTGCAGTCGAAGCCTGCGAGGAGGGACGGGGGGGACACCCAGGTGACGGCAGGGCCGCGGTGGCGCCGGGCGCCGCGGGGCGGGACTCACCCCCGATGTAGGAATACTTGGATGCCGAGAGGGCTCCGTCCGGCCCCTGCGCGCGGCGCAGCCCCATCTCCATGAGCTTCATGTCCGGGCCGGCGAGGAGGCGGAATCTGGCGGCGTTGGTGGCCACCAGGCTGGGGGACGAGGGGGACAGGTCACACGGAGCCAGCACAGCCAAAGGACAATCCCTGCTCGGACGGGGCAGGGATCACCACGGGACTCGGTGGAGAGGGATATGGAGTTGACCAAGGGGACTTGGGGGCAGGGACAACCCAAGGGGGACCTGTGGGGGACATGGGAACCTCTTTGGGGGACCTGTAGGAGACCAGGACATCTCTCAGGAGAACCTGGGGGACAGGGAGACTCTTCAGGGGACCACAGGGTGGGCTGGACATGGAAAGCCCTCAGGAAAACTTGGGGAGACACCGGGACACCCTCCAGTAGTTAAATTCAACCAGTAGAATTCAGCAGGGGACTTGTGGGGTCATGGCACCCCCGAGATTGAGGTGTCCCCAACCTCAGGACTGGGGGGTGCTGCACTCCCTTCCCTGCCCCTCTCCAGCTTCCAGGGGCTTTGGGATCATCCCCATCCCAAAATACCTGGCATAGTTGACCAGGCACAGCAAGGTGGTCTCCAGCAGCTGCACCACCAGGAGCGGCCCCTTCACCTGCAGGAACGGCACCTGTGGGAACAGCGGTGACATCCCGGCCCCTCCAGAGCTGGGAAGGGCAGGAATGGGGGTCCAGGGGCTCCCAGAGTCAAGGAAAAGGGCCTGGGAGAGGTGGGATGGCCAGGAAAGGGGTCGGGGTGGGATATTGTTGAAGAAAAAGGAGGTACAAGGGGATCCCAGTGCCAGGGAAGGAGGTGCAGGGGATTCCTATTGCCCAGGAATGGGGGCCAGGTGGTCCCTGAGCCCAGGAAAGGGGTTCCAGGGATCCCCAGTGTGAAAGGAAAGGGGGATCACAGGGTGGGGACACCCAGGATGGCCACAGAGGGGGTTCAGGGGGTCCATGGTGTTGAGGAAAGGGTGATCTGGGGGCTGGAAAGGCAGGAACGGGGGTCCAGGTTGTCCCAGAGAAAAGGAAAAGGGGAGATCTGGGAGCTGGGAGAGGTGGGATGGTCAGGAAAGAGGATGGAGGGGGGTCCAGGTGCCTGGAAATGGGAGTCCCACCCTGGCAAAGACGACGGAGCCCTCGGGAATGGCGGTGACGGTCACCTCGGAGGCGTCCAGGGTGGCCAGGTAGTCAAAGAAGGCGTCGTCCGTGGTGCTGGGCAGGACAGAGCGCAGGTACGCGACGTCTGCGGGGACAGCGCGGTGACACTGGGGACAGGGGACACAGGGAGAGGTGGGGGGGACACCGAGCCTCCCGTGGGTGACAGCGGGTGGGTGACAGCACCCCCAGCAGAGACAGGGCGGGGTGGCACAGGTCCCCTCCGAGGGACATCTCTGGAGGGTGTCCCAGTGTCCCCCCAAGTTTCCCTCGGGGCTCTTTGTGTCCACCCCACCCTGCGTCCCCTGAAGGGTCTCACTGTCCCCCAGGTCCCTCTGAGAGATGTCCCTGTCCCTCTCTGAGTTGTCCTGACCTCCTGCAGGTCCCCCAGGGGGACCCCCTGTCCCCCAAGTCCCCCTCAAATGTTGTCCCTCTCCCCCACCGCAGAACCCCTCTGAGAGATGTCCTTGTCCCCCTCAAGTCCCTGTGGGAACTGTCCCGGTCCCCTGCAGGTCCCCTTGAGGGGTTCCCCGT
>VZRO01008272.1:285462-306657 GCA_013397915.1 Daphoenositta chrysoptera | reverse complement strand
AGAAGGGGAAAGGGAAGGGGAAGTGGAAGGGGAAAGGGGAGGGGAAGTTCAAGGAAAGAGGAAAGGGGGAAGGGAAGGGGAAGAGGGAAGGAAAGGGGAAAGGCAAGGGGAAGGAGATGGGGAAAGGGGAGGGATAAAGGGAGGGGAAAGGAAAAAGGGAAAAGAAAAGGAGAAGGAGAAGAAGGAGAAGGAAGGAGAAGGCTTGGCAAAAGTGGCAGGGTTTTGTTTCCTATTGCCACACATCTTGTGAGAGACAAAAGGCTTGAGTTCTCTTTCCTCCCTCCCTCCACCAAAGTCCTTCACGGCCAGGAATATTCCCCTTTCATTCCATTCCCTCAGAGTCTGATCCCAGGCATTGCCAAGGGCAAGTTCTCCTCTTCCACCTTTGCTCAGCCCCTGGGAGAAGCTGAACTTTGCAGTCACAGGTTTTGCCACCTCCTAGAAGTTCCTCAAGGGGAGATAGAGCTCATTGATTTCTAGAAAAAGCTTTTAAAAAAGAAAAATGAAGCGTCACTATTTAGCAGGGAATAGAGAAGCACTTCCAGATCCTCCTCCTGCATTCATTTTCCAAGCTCAAATGCCACCAGTCCATCACCCTAAAAGTACCCTCAGGACCCACTAATTCCAGTAATGTGTGTCTGTAGCGTGACCTTGCAAGAAGATCAGGACTTTATGTCCCACTGGAGGATGGAACTCCCCAGTATCTGTTTTTTGCTCCAGCACTGTTTAAATATGAAGAAATTATTTGTATTTGAAAATTTGAGAACGTTTTAATGCTTAAAAAATAAATCCCATCTGTTTGATTCTCCCCAAGATGAAGAGGGAAAGATTCATTAATAGAAATACATGGCATTTCTATAGGGAAAAAATAACTATTTATGCAACTAAGGGTAACCACATGAAATTAAAGATGACAAAAACTCAGCAGAATCACATAGAAACCATCCTAGAATTCTATTTATAATTGGAATTGTACCAGTGGGAATCCTGGGTTTGGAGTTGTAAGAAAGCAGCAGAAGAGCACCAGACATGATTTATCCCAGGAAATCAAAGGTACAAGAAAGATATTTGAGTGCCCAGAGCTGTGGGCAATGGATAGGTCAGGGAATCCTGGAACGGTTTGGTTGGAAGGGAAATTAAAAATCATCTTGTCCCAAACCCCTGCCATGGGCAGGGACACCTTCCACTATCCCAGGTTGCTCCAAGCCCCATCCAACCTGGCTTTGGACACTTTCAGGGATGGAGAAGCCACAGATTCTCTGGAAAACCTGTGCCAGGGTCTCACCACCCTCACAAGGAAGAATTCCTTCCCAATATCCCATCTAACCGGACCCTCTGGTAGTTTAAAGCCATTCCCTGTGTCCTGTCCCTCCATCCCTTGTCCCAAGTCCCTCTCCAGCTCTCCTGGAGCCCCTCTAGGACTGGAAGGGGCTCTGAGATCTCTCCTGAGGCTTCTCTTCTCCAGGCTGGACATTCCCAGCTCCCCCAGCCTGTCCCCAACAGGCTTCAGCCCCCTGAGAATCTTAATTTGCCAAATTTACATCGGGTTGATTCTTTGTCCTCACCCACTCAGAGTTCTCCTCTGGGACCCAAACCCTGGAGATCACACCTGAAATTAAACACTTTTATTCTGAGTTTCCAATTCAGTGCCTTGCCAGACTTTGGGTTCTGGCTCACTCACAATCTGCAGCAATTTTGTCACAAGAAAAAATGAAAATCTTTAGATTTTCTGGGAGATTAATCAGCTGATTATTTGTCTCTGCCACTGGTCCTGAATCTTTAAACTGGGAAGAAAGAAAAGAACCAAATTAAAATCCAAGAATCCTAAATCATTCATGGGATAGGAAGGCAGCATTATGGGTTTGCAAGTGAAAAATCTCCCAATCTAATCAGCTTCAGCTTTCCTGCCATCAGCAACCCTGGCAGCCACAACCCTCAGAACCAGGCAGTGACCTTGTCAAAGAGGACTTGGTGACATTCCCCCCTCCCTCAGGGTCAGTGGCTCTCACAGGGAAACCCAGGAGTTCTTCTTGGGAAACAGGGAAAAACCTTTCCACCTATTTTGCACGCAAAATAATTAATTTTGCTATTTACTGTCACACTTGAACAGGGGGTTTTGCTCCTTTTGAGTGAGATTCCTCTCTTGGACTTCATCTCCTCTGATCCCTTGGCAAAATAACCTCTCCTGGGTTTTTCCTGTTCCCATGCTGGATTTACCCAGCCGGTGTGAACCCATTTGTCAGCCTCTCCTGTCTCCACTGCAATGTCTGAATGCAAATGAATAAATTATTCCAGTTCATTTCTCATGAAAGTAGCAGGCACCTCTCAGAGAACATCGTGTACAAGAGTTAATCAAGAGAGGCCAGAAGAACAGGGGAAAAAAAAAAGGGAATGATTTTTCTTGAGGTCTGGGCTCAGGGAAGTGATGTGGGATCAAAAGAGAAAGAATTCTGGATTGCTTTAGGCTGGAAAGGACCTCCAAGATTTTTAAATTCCGTGGGCAGGGACTCCTTCCACTGTCCCAGGTTGCTCCAAACTCCATCCAGCCTGGCCTTGGATACTTCCAGGGATGGGGCAGCCACAGCTTCTCTGGAAGACCCGTGCCAGGGCCTCACCACCCTCACAGGGAAGAATTTCTTCCCAATTTCCCATCTAAGTCTTTCCTCTTTCATTTTAAAACCATTCCCGCTTGTCCTATCACTCTCTGCCCATGTAAAATATCACTATCCCTCTTTTTTTATAAACCCTCCTTAATTAATCCCAAGGAAAAGTTGTTCAGAAGAAATGATCCATGATGTGGATGGGAATAAAACTGGCAGCTGGGAGGTGATTTAGTTAAAAGTGGACCAGACTTTCTGATTACTGGGAAATTCCAGACCTTGTTGGGTTTTTCCATTTTGAAATTGAACAGCCCCTGAAATGCTGAAAACTTTGAACAAAGGCACCAGAACAGAAAACTTTAGCTGAAAGCAAGGGTTTGTTTCAGTGACATCAGAACACAGTGTTTTTGCTTTTTGAGGTTTATTTCTGTGTTGGGGTTTTATTTTTTTCAGTTCTTAAAATAAATTTTTCAGATAAAAGAACGGGATAAATTCCAAACAGGCAATTTCAGATGAAGGACTGAAACATTCTGTCCTTTTCAACATTGAAAAGAAAATTTTGAATACCTGACATTTGTTGCTGAAAACGGGGTTCTTTCTGTTGTTTAACTTTGACTGGAACAGAATTTCACTTCTCCCTGAAGTCTGCTGAAGATTTTCTGCACCACACTAAAAAGATGATCTCACTCTAACCTCCCACCTCTTTCCTTTGCTTTCTTGCACTTGAAAACTCCAGACTTTTGGAAAATATTTGATTATCCAGGCTGGATGGGACTCTGAGCAACCTGGTCTAGTAGAAGCTGTCTCTGCCCAAGGCTGAGGGTTGGGACAAGATGATCTTTCAGGTCCCTTCCATCCTAACCAGTCCATGATTTTATAATTGAGGCTGAAAAAACATTTTATTCACGGAGCACAGACCTCCACTGGTCTTTATCTGCCACTTCCCATCATGTCTGTGTACATTTACACGCTCCCTGATCTGCATCATCTTAAGACACTGTAAAAAATTTAACTAAATTAAATTAAACCAGAAAATTCCTTACCAAAAAGGAAAAAAAAAGGGAAAAAAAAGTGTAGCACTTAAAAACAGGAGCCTTTGTGTTGTGAAGACAAAGCATCAAGGCTAAAATTACCTCCCTGTGATGGGGAGAGGATGCAGATTTAAAGAGGTGGTAAATGGAAATGCTGTGTTTTCCTTAGGGGATACTCAGCTGTGGATGGCCATCCATAGATCTTTCTTCGGAGAGAGGCTGTGATTTCCAAGAGCAGAGCAGAGCTCAGGACATTTTGGTAGAAGGTCTGGCCTTGTTCGGAGCCGTGTGTTGAGTTTTCGCCCCCCCCAGCGCCTCACCCCACCCCGTGTGCTGCCCACGAGGGGTGGAGAGACTCGTGGAGCTCACCTGGGCTTCAGGAATTTCTGTGGAGAGGGATTTTACACCGGCCTGAGCCGTGGCAGCAGAGCTCAGCCTGGGTTTAGGCCGGCCTGGGCTGGGCCCAGCTCCCTGGGGTTATTTTGCAGCCACGGGAACGATCATCAACCCATCGCAAGAGGAAGCATCCTGGGCAATTTGCTTGAAAAAGGGGAGGTTTAGACGGGATATTGGGAAGGAGTTCTTCCCTGTGAGGGTGGGGTGGCCCTGGCACAGGTTTTCCAGAGGAGCTGTGGCTGCCCCATCCCTGGAAGTGTCCAAGGCCAGGTTGGACAGGGCTTGGAGCAACCTGGGATAGGGGAAGCTGTCCCTGCCCGTGGCAGGGGATGGAACTGGATGAGCTTTAAGTTCCCTTCCAACCCAAACCATTCCGTGATTCTCTGATTCCAAAGGCAGGAATCTCATTTGAGGTGAGATCCACCAAGCCCTGGCCACTGGATTCCTCTTCACTGACTGTACCCAAATGAGAACACCCAAATTAGCTCACTCTGATTCTCGCCCCTCTCTCCCAACATCCAAGGTGCTCACAGGGGTACAGGGGTCAAAACCTGGCTCTGAACTCCAGGATCAGAGGCTGACACACTGAACTGTCTTCACAGGATCAGGCTCTTGACAAGTTATATCAGGCCTTGCATAATTCACCAAATCCTCATGGGAATTGAAAGCTCAGATGACTCCTGGTGGCAAATCACAGAATCCCAGGATGATTTGGGTTGGAAGAGACCTTTAAAGCTCGTCTCATTCCAACCCCCTGCCATGGGCAGGGACACCTCCCACTATCCCAGGTTGCTCAGAGCCCTGTGGGTTTTCTTTGCTTTTCTTCTTTTGTTTTCCTTGCTTTTCTTCTTTTGTTTTCCTTTTCCACCCTTCCGATTTCCAAAGGGTCTGCTCCAGAGAAGGGAAGGGGAAAAAATTCCTCAGAGGGATGGGACATGGTGGTGACAGTGACAACAGCACTGGCACCCATGTCCTGCACTGAAACACCACATCCTGAGAAAATTGATAAAGGAGAACACGAATCCAGTATTGAATTTGAGTCTCTTTAATGCAAACCTTGTCTTCGTGGTGGGATTCTTGGGGTGTCCTCTGAAGGGCCAGGAGTTGGACTTCAATGATCCTCGTGGGTCCCTTCCGACTCAGGGTATTCCATGATTCTCTGATTCCATCAGCTGCTGGGAATGCAGAAAACCTCTCTGAAGTGATACTGTGCAGTAATTGTTCATCTGGTTTCACCCTGCCAATTTCTCATGACCTGCAGTTAAATATTCCAGCACCTCGAGTTCATTACAGCTTTCCTACTAATTATATCTCCTTGCAGGCCTCCTACCAGCCAAATCTCAGGAGCTGGAAGCACTCAAACTTGTAATTTTGTTTTTCCATCCTGTCTTTCTTTGGATTTCCTCTGATATTTTCTTTCTGCTTCTGTGCACAAGCCCTTAAAGTCATTCCCACGCTCCGAAGTCCAACTCCCACTTGCTGCCTCAACCCAGATTCAAAGTTTTCTCCTGTTGCTTTCTCCAGCAAATTCTTGTTTAACTCAGTGCTCAGATCAGCTTGTGACAGGCCTTGACAATTCTGAGGGAGAAGGGAAAGAAAGAGAAAGAAGAAGAGAAGAGAGGAGGGAAAAGAAAAGAAAAAGTCTTGTAAAGATTAGTTTCTCGAGGGGGAACTAAAAACAAAAAAAACCCTCAGTCTGGAGGGAAAGTTTAATTAAAAAGAGCAGAGTTTTTAATTACCAGGGAAATCTACTTGAATGATTCATTTGCATAATCCCGATGGCAGTGGGAGAACAGGCAGGAACAAGATAAGCTTTCTTTACAGTCCTTCTCTTGCTTTTCCCTATCTCTCCAAAAATGACTCTGATCCTTCACTCCTCCCCTCTCTCCTTCCCTGATGCATTGTTCCTACATCTGATGGCACATTTTGGCCTCAGGCTACTCCTGCTTGTTTGGCTCTTCCTTTGTTCTAGGATGATCCATTTTTTGGTACAAATCCTGCATCTTTTCTCTTTTGGGGTTGTCCAGGGGAGGTGAACCCGTCCCTGCCTCTGTCTCCTGTGGTATCCAGGCTCTGCTGAACTGGCTGAGCACTGGTGACTGTCACCACTTGGTGACATTCAGAGTGAGAACAGAGAGGAATTTGGCAGCAGAGGAGGTGGCCAGGAGGTCAAATCACCTCGAGCCAGCTTTGGAGGTCAGCAGAGGAAGGACCATTAACCCAGCACAGGCAAGGCTACCACAAAACCATGTCCCCAAGTGTCACACCTACACATCTTTGAAATCCCTCCAGGGATGGTGACTCAGCCACTTCCCTGGGCAGCCTCTTCCAATGCCTGACAACCCTTTTGGGGAAGAAATCCAAATCATAGCATCATTTCGATTGGAAAAGCCCTCTGAGATCATCAGGTCAAACCGTTCCCCCAGCACAGCCGACCCCACCCCACCACCCAATCGTGTCCCCAGGTGTCACATCCACACATCTTTGAAATCCCTCCAGGGATGGTGACTCAGCCACTTCCCTGGGCAGCCTCTTCCAATGCCTGACAACCCTTTTGGGGAAGAAATTTTCCCTAATAACCGATCCAAACCTCCCCTGGGGCAACCTGAGGCCGTTTCCTCTTGTCCCATCACTTGTTACTTGGGAGAAGGGACAGACACTTGGTCAGTGGTCACCTGATAGCCCTGTCCTGACCAATCCTCCCCTGGAAGATAAAAAGGAGGCTTGAAATGAGCTTTTATCTCTGAGAGAGAGGATTCACATGTTTTTTATCCATATTATTGACTTGCTACCCGTTGAAAGGCTCATTCCTTTGCAACACTCTGGAATTTGGGGACGAAAGCCTCACACTCAGCACTGCCACTGATAAAATGTCACCGTGTCCCTTCATACACACCTGGCCTGCACCCCTCTGAGTTCAGGGAGTTGTGGTGATGCCTCAGGTTTTAACTTTCATGTTTTTCAAATCCTGTATTGCCCAGTGTGTAACTCTGGAGTTTCTTGTGGCCTGCTGTTCTCTGGACATAACAAAGCCTCTCTGGGCCTGCTCTCCAAGGACACCCAGGCTGTCCTGGGCCAGAAAATGTGTAAACCAACATCTTAGAATGGCGGTGAGCTTGAGGAAATGACATCATTAAGTGAAGCTTTAATTGGAGAATTAACCCTGATATGCAAATGGACCAAACTTATTAAAGTGTGAAGAACTCGTGACCTGGGGTCCATCTTGGTGTCGCCTCTGGACTGGCCAGGGTGCACCTTTGAAGGTTCTAAAAATAACTACCAACCTTTATTCCCTTATCCCTGTCTAGTCTCTGTTTTTTAGGTGGCCCCCTCATGCATCAGTGGTGCAGCAAACGAGCAGATGGGAAAAGCCATTTTATATCCCAAGTGAGGAGGGATTGTCCTGTGGATGGGGCAATGTCTCACTCATCCCCAGGGCAGACAAGGAGCTCTGGCTATTTTTACCTGCCTGTAGAGAGCCAATTCCATCAAAAGAGGGACATCTGAGCCCTCCCCACCTGGCCGTGGTCACGTTCACCACAGCCCAGGGCTTGGGGGAGTGGAGAACCCCACGCTGCCCTCAGAGCTCCTCCAGACAAGTCTGGATTTGAGCACAGAAATCAATATCCAGCCAGGAAAGGCGTTCGGCTCTTTTTCTCCCTCAGTGCCTGCTGCGCTGCCCTCCCTCCCCTGCTTTGGAAGCTTTGCAGGTTTTTCTTACAGCAGCACTAGAAAAGGTCTTTTGTCCGTGCTGCTTTTGAGCCTCAGAAGTGCGAAAATTGATGGGAACAGCGCGGTTGTCCGACCTTTCCACAGTTCCTGACATCCTTGGTATTAACATGTGTTTGGGATGCTGGCAGCCAGGAAGGGTCAGACGACAACAGCCCATGTCTGGACCTGAAACGTGAGAGAGGCAAAACCAGCCAGCTCAAGAAACACCGAGAGGAGCAAATATACATCCCAAAATAAAGGAAATTTTAAAGGTCCAGAGAGGAGCAGGGAATATTGTCCAGCTGGGTGCAGGGAGACCATGTGTGCCTAATCCAGGATGTCACCAGGGAGCAATTTATCCCTCCAGCCCTCTCTGACCCCCAGGACGGAGGCGTGGGGAGCGCCAGCTTGGTCACTGTGTCTTTAGGCTGATGGATGGGATGTGGAGCATGGATTTTTCGTGTTTAATTAAGCTGAGGGGGTGACAGGCACCACAGGAAACCTCCAGAAAATTGATTTTTCCTCACATGTCCGCCCACACAGGAACTGTTGTGTGCAGATGCCTGGAGAATGTATTTTGGGGGATCTGCCTGTGTTTTCTTTGTCTGCCGCACTTAAAAGCAGGCAAGGTTTGTGGAAATACCTAATGCTACTTCAAAAAAAATTAATGTGGTGTCTATATTTAAATTATCTTTTGGGTCTAATTTAGGTATTCCAGGGATGCTCCTTCCCTCAAAGTGTTCGAGGCTACANTATTTAAATTCTCTTTTGGGTCTAATTTAGGTATTCCAGGGATGCTCCTTCCCTCAAAGTGTTCACGGCTACAAGGGCTTGGAGCAACTGGGTCTAGTGGAAGATTCCCTGCCCGTAGCAGGGGGGTGGAACAAAATGAAGTTTCAGGTCCCTTCCAACCCAAATCATCCTGTGATGCTGTGATTTCATCATAAATTTTATATTAAATTTGAAGATTCACACTCATCCAAAGAAAACAGAGCGCTCGGGGACCTCCGTCAGTGGCATGCCAGTCCAGAGTGAGTGGCTTTAAGGAAAAGTGTGGCTATTTTGAGGCAACAGGGATATTTCAGAGTGCAAGAAGCTCTGAGCTTGCTGTAAGCACGGAATGTCTGCGGTGTGTAACTGCAGGCAGCCAGGATGAATTTTTCCAGGCTGTGAGGGGGAGGCACAAGCCTCTGATATCTCCATTTCTGCTGTGAGCAGCACATTGGTGTAACTATAAAGGGGGAGTTTGTGCAGAAAACAGGGATTTATCCATGCCTGGATGTGCTGCAGGTGCACAAAGAGCCAGCACAGGCTGTTTGTGCCTGGATTTGTGTGTGATGGACGCAGCAGAGGGGAGGAAGGGAGATTCCTGACTTTTCCTCCTTCCTGGGACCATTCCTGATAACCAAGCCCAGTTTGACCAGCATGCACTGCTGGAAAAGGCAAAAATGGGGGAAACAAGGGAGATTTCACCTGCCTGGAAGTGCACTGCAGCTGGAAAAGTGGTGTAGGGACATCAGGTCCTGCGCCCAAAAGCAGATGCTGGAAGTGAACTGGTGTTAATGACTGTGGAAAATCATGGATGAGAATCCAGAGGGGACTTGGGCAAGTTGTTAATGATGTCATGAGATTCCCTGCCCATCCTCCCAACCCCCCAGAGCTACAGCTCGGGTACCAGAGCTCAGGTTTTTAGCCCTCCAAGGCCATTCCATAATTCCCCCAGTCCAGAATGATCCAAAATTCGCCCAAATCTATTTCCCTGTGACTTTCTCTGCCTTGCCAGCTCCTCCTTTCCTTCTGTATTCCCTTCACCTCCATCCCACGGCCGCCTGCTCTGCCTCCCTGCAATGCTGACCAGAGCTCTCCTCTCTCAGGCACGTGTTTCACCAAGCAAATCACACATTAAAGGCTTCAAACTCCTTCTCACAAAATCCCAGAACGGTTTAGGTCAGAGAGGATGTTAGAAACCATCTCATTCCACCCCTCTGCCATGGGCAGGGGCACCTTCCACTATCCCAGGTTGTTCCAAGTGAGGCCTTAGGTTTTAATTTTTATATTTTTCAAATCCTGTAATGCCCAGTGTGTAACTCTGGAGTTTCTTGTAGCCTGCTGACTTCTGTTCTCTGGACATAACAAAGCCTCTNGGCTCCCCAGGGTGCACCTTTGAAGGCCTTTCCAATAAATACCCACCTTTATTCCCTTATTCCTGTCTGGGCTCTGTTTCTAGGCAGCCTCTCAAGGCATCAGTTCTCTGAAACCCCAGATGGGACTCAAACCCACAATCCCTGGCTTAGGAAACCTAAGGAATCACAAGCCCCATCCAACCTGGCCTTGAACATTTCCAGGGATGGGGCAGCCACAGCTTCTTTGGCCAGCAAATTCCGTTGCCTGTTCCGGGTCAGGGAAGAGGATGAACAGGTACGAGGGATGAGACAAACGCCTCCCAAGGTGTATCCCATGGATTCCATTTCCCTGGGAAACCAGGCTGGGAATGCAGCCAGCCACAAGCCACGTTTTGTAATGAATTGAGCGAGTGGTTAAACTTATGAATCAAAATAAAACAAGTTCAAATAACCCCCCACCGAGCTGCTCATTTCAGGCTCAGCACTCAGGACTGCAGATTTCTGGAATTACTGATCTCCTGGGCAGCCCAGTCTTACAGGGTTCTGGCACTCCTGACATCAAACCTCATCTCCGGTGCCCAGGAGATAAAAAACCCCCTCCTGCTGAATTAAATAGGAGAAAATTCATTGGGCATGTCCTGGGGTGGCCCTTTCCCAGTCACGGGCCAGCTGTGCTGTTAACAAGCCCCTGCAGAAATTCCAGCAGCTGATCTGTGCTCTGTCACATCCTCCTGTGCTCCACGGATGTTAAACTGCTGCAGTTTAGCAGAGAAACATGGAATGGGTTGGAAATGGCCTCAGAGATCATCAAAAACTCTCGTCCACCCTCCACCGGGCAAAGCACAGCTGCAGTCACCACCCAGAGTGCCCACAACCAGGTTTTTGTGAACTCCTACCAGTTCAGGACAGTCAAATACAAATATTCCAGCTTTATCCTGGGAGAATACTGCAGGGAAGCCCAAAGGAAGATCTTGTCTTTTGTATAAGCAACAATAAAATACTTAAGTCAGGCTAAATATCACCTTGCATGGAATAAAAGGGGATTTTTAGGTAGGAGCTCGGAATTCCCTGCTCTTCACTCAGGATTTGGCTTTCCAGCAGCCCATCCCTCGTGGAGAGAGGGAGCAGAAGAAGGGCCACACCTCTCAGTGATCATTCAGTTGCTAAATCGTGGGAATACAGAATGGGTTGGGTTGGGTTGGGGTGGAAGGGACCTTAAAAACCATTTAGTTCCATAACCTATTAAATAGATAAATAAAGCTCATCAGAGCGCCGCAGGTCAGGCAAGAAGATCCATGAAAGTCCCAAACTGATGTCATGTGGGACAGGAGGAATGAGATAGGAATTATCAGCTGCTGATGGCAATTACCAGCTGCTGAGGGCAATTATCAGTTTCTAAGCCTGAGCATCAATTCTACACAAAATAGTGGGAAAAAGAAAAGCTAAATGATGCAATCAATAAAGAACCAGAGGGTCAGAACACAATTAATGTCAGTCAAGGTGTTTTATGGAAGGGGGCCTTGTCAAGCCAGACTGATTAGGTTTCTGAGGAGATAACAAGATTGGTGATACTGGGAACAGCCTCAGTGTGAGATTTTCCTAAAAGGTTTGATTCATTTCCGACAGTCGTATTAAAAGGGAAAAAATAAAAGAGAAATATAAATATCAATTCAATTAAAAGCTGGTCAAATAACGGATCTCAGGAAGTCCTTGTCAATGGAAAATCGTCGCTGACGCGGGTTCTGGAAGAAGTTTTCAGCAGCATTACCAGTGATTTGGGAAGAAGAATAAAATCACTGCTGACAGCATTTCTAAAAGGTGGTGATTGTCTCTGAGGAGGGCAGAGGGATTCTACAGAGGGGTTGGAATTTTGGGGGAAACTGGACCAAGATGAGTCAAGTTAGTCTGTCTGAATGCAAATTTTTATAATCAGAACCAAGAAATGAGGCTCAGCTTATCCAAATTCCTTCCAGTACCTGAAGGGAGCTGACAAGAAAGATGGGGAGAGACCATTGGATTGACAGGAAAAGGGGAACGGCTTCAACTGGAAGAGAGTGGGTTCAGATGGGATATCAGGAAGGAATTCTTCCCTGTGAGGGTGGGGAGGCCCTGGCACAGGTTTCCCAGAGAAGCTGTGGCTGTCCCTGGATCCCTGGAAGTGTCCAAGGCCAGGTTGGACAGAGCTTGGAGCAACCTGGGATAGTGGAAGGTGTCCCTGCCCATGGCAGAGGTTGGAATGAGATGATCTTGAAGATCCCTTCCAACCCAAACCATTCCGTGATTCTCCCAAAACCAAAGCTAATTAGGGAAGTTTTCATGAAGATAAGGCAATAAAATGCAGATTCTAAGTACTACCTGTGGATTTTTCTGCTCCTTTCTCCTCATGGCACAAAACTCACATTTAAACTTGTAAGGGATCAGATCTCCACTCCCCAAGGCCACTTCACTTCCAAATCTNCCCAAACCATTCCGTGATTCTCCCAAAACCAAAGCTAATTAGGGAAGTTTTCATGAAGATAAGGCAATAAAATGCAGACTCTAAATACTACCTGTGGATTTTTCTAGGAAAACTCTGTTCCCTCTGCTCCTTTCTCCTCATGGCACAAAACTCACATTTAAACTTGTAAGAGATCAGATCTCAACTCCCCAAGGCCACTTCACTTCCAAATCTTTGCCATCAACTTCCTTCCTATTTTTTATCCCAAAGGCTCAGGATGCTCAGGACACTCTCCTGTGTGGATTTTTTTCATTTCAGAACACTCTCCTGTGTGGAATTTTTTTCATTTCAGGACACTTTCCTGTGTGGATTTTTTTCATTTCAGAACACTTTCCTGTGTGGGATTTTTTTTTTCATTTCAGGACACTTTCCTGTGTGGATTTGTTTCATTTCAGGACACTTTCCTGTGTGGATTCCTCCATTTCATCACAAACAGAAGCTGTTGCTTCGCACAAGGTCCACGTGTGACTTACCTCCAAAAGTTCAGGGTGAAGAAATGAACTGCAAAGGGCTCGTTTGTGCTCTATTTAATTTCCAGTGAAGTGATGATGATGCCTCAAAGCTGCCTCCTGACAGTCGTCTGCAGTCCCTGAGCCAAATGCCAGCCAGGAACAGAAATCTCCAGGAAAGGAGCAGACAAACATTGTCTTTTATAGCTTGGAAACAGCTGTTCCTGCCTTTGGGCTGCACACTCAGGACTCACTGACCTGGTTTACCCAGCCCTTGGTTCCTGGTTATATCCCCGTGTCTGCTGATAATTGATGCATTTCTAATTGTTATTTAAACTCAGTTAAAGTGAATATTGGTAATAAATTATCTCTTGATTTGCTGCAATGATTGTACTGCCTGTAGAAATATCAAAAGTGGAGGAAAATTATGCAAATTCTTTAGTGAGGGTGATCAGGCAGGGGGGTGTTTTATTTTTATTTTGTTCTAGGAGGCTTTCTGGGGTATTTTTTTGAGCTTGTTGCTTTTTTGTTCCCGGCACTGAACTTGCTGGACTTCTAAAACACCAACCTGGCATCTTTTCTTCAAACAGCTTTGCAGAGAGGATAAGGATGGAAATAAAGAGACATATGGTGCACATGAGCCTAATTCATGCAAAGTTGCTCATCCTGGGCAGATGGAAATGGATGTTTGAGTGCCTTGGCTGGAAAGATGCTTTAAAACTCACCTTCTTTTTATTTTTCCTTTGTCATCAGCCTGGTTAATGAGCAGCTCCAAGGCAGCTTTTCTTGCTGCTCAGACTCTTGTGCGAATTGATTTTGCAGCCGTGTGTCTTCCTTGCCCCTCTTCTCCTGAGTTTGGATGACAGATCAATTTCTTGAATGGCAGCAAACGCAAAGTACACCCAAATATTCCCAGTGTTAATAAGGAAGGGGTTAATCTGATCTGGGAGACAAAGGGAAAAGGGAAGGAGAGGCATCAATATGTTTGGGACTTCCCCACCACCCAATGGGAGGTGCTAAACTCACTCATGCTTCTCTTTTTCCTCCTTGCATGTCTTAATATCCTGTCTGAAAATCCGAGCTGGCCCTAGGCACAGCTCGTGTCAAATTATTGACTGCCTGGAGCTTGGGGGAATTTGTGAGAGATTCATCACTTCTTTCTCTTCTTCTTCCTTTTTTTTAATCTGTTCTCTTTTTTTTTCCCTTTCATCCCTCTTCCATTGCACCACTGATCCATCAGACATTGATCTTCACACAAAGGTGCAAAGTGAGTCGACAGATTCCTGCCACATTTTATTAAGCAGCTTTCCACTGGGAATCAAAAGACATCAGATAAAAGAGAGTGTTGCCTGTACCCTGGAATGATATTCCCCAAAACCCTCCTCTGCAAGTGTCAGCAAGACTCTGGATTTTAAGACCCCAAAGTAGTTCAAGGCTTGAGAAGGATCGGGTGGTGTCTGGTTGGCGTCTGGTGGTATAAATCCCTGTTGGCTTTAAAAAAGGGAACAGGTTTAGATTGGATATGAGGGAGGAATTCTTCCCTGTGAGGGTGGGGAGGCCCTGGAATGGAATTCCCAGAGAAGCTGTGTCTGCCTCATCCCTGGAAATGTCCAAGGCCAGGTTGGACCGGGCTTGGAGCAACCTGGGATAGTGAAAGGTGTCCCTGCCCCTGGCAGGGGCTTGAAATTCATTGATCTTGAAGGTCCCTTCCAACCCAAACCATGATTCCATGATCTTTAACCACAATTAAAGGATGTCATCAGATATCTGGATAGGATTTTGAGGAACGAAATCCCTCAAGGAGGAAAAAATCTTCCATGTTTTATCTGTAGCTCATAATTTTATGTATTTTCCTCTGTTTAACGCCTAAAGGTATTTGGTCATCAACTTGTGCAAAGAGGATTTCATGGAATCATAGTTGGAAGGGACACACAAGGATCATCAGGTCCAACTCCTGGCCCTGCATACACAAGTTCAAGAATCCCAAATTGTGGCTGAAGACTTGCCCAAACACTTCTTCCAAACTCACTTTCCCTCCTGATAAAAAACAAGACGTCAAATTATTATAAATCAATACATGTGGTTTTTTGAAATATAAGATATTCAATGGAATATTAAACCAAATACAAAACCCTGATTAGTTCAGTGGATAAGTCCCAAAATTCTCTGCAAATCCCAGCACTGTTTTTATGGTTTATCCCGCATAGCAGATGTCCTCTCTCCAAAGATGCTTGGATTTTTCAGGGATGAGATTGTGCGGCTCATTCTTCTCCTGTTTGGTTTTTTTTTTTGTCTTCCTTTTGAAATTCAGAGGACAAACACTTCCTAAATGTGAGCACAGCTGGAATTTCCACTACAAGGTGAGAAAAACTAAGGAATTTATAGAAAGGGGTTTGTGCACAAGGCAGATCCTCAGGGACTGAGTTGGAGGGGGTGAATTCCTCACCATTAATGTCCTTATTTTCTTAAACTATCAAACCAATGAAAATCCCTTTCCACTGCTGGCAGCACTGGAGTTTGGAAAATGTGGAACATGGCAGCAGCTCCTTGAACGTCCTTCAGGATGAGGCTTTGTTGCAACCACAGTTGTCATCTACACTTGAGGGAGAAGATGATGGATTTGTTCATCAGCTTCATAATTCTGATGTTATTGAAATTACACCTGCAGAGGGAAAAGAGAGCTGGGTTAGGAGTTTATGCCTTTGACCCATTCACAAGGTCCTTCAGCTGACACAGTTCTGCTGAATTTCCTCCCAGTTCCTGCATTTTGCATGGATTTGTCTGTGTCACATAGAAAAAGATGGAAAAGGTGTCCTCAAGTGCCATTCCCACACTTTTTTTGAACACTTCCAGGGATGGCGAGTCCACCACTTCCCTGGGCATCTTGTTCCAATGCTTGACGACCCTTTCCATGAAGAACTTTCTGTTAATATCCAAACTACACCTCCCCTGAAGAAAATTCCAGTCATTTCCACAGGGCACACCACACCTGAATTTTGAAACAGCTGTACCGGCTTCTCGCAAAGTTCAAAGGAGAAGGAAGTAGATTTTTTTTCTCCCACAGGAATTTGTTTTTCAGCCCTGCACCTCAGTCCCTCAAATGACTGATGTGTCAAACCTGGGAAAGGAGATTGGTCCCTGCTGACCAGGGATGCAAAGGCAGAGTTAATGATTCCAGGATAAAGGGTGGAGAATGAGAAGAACTCTTTAGGAAAACAACAGAAGAGAGGGAAAAAACCTTGCAGATGATGGGAGATTCTCAATACAGCTCTTCAAAGACCTCTGCCGTACTCCCTAAAGCTGTCTCCTCTTCAAGGTGGTTATTCCAGCATAAAATCATGGAATTGTTACAGTTGGAAGACCCCTGGGATCATCAAGTCCAGTTGATCCCCACTTTGTCACCCAGACCAGAGCACTGGGTGCCACATCCAGTCATTTCTTAAACACCCTCATGGGTGGGGACTCCACCACCTCCCCGGGCAGCCCCTTCCAATTCCTGAACCACCCTTTCCATGAAGAAATTCCTCCTGAGAATTGCATCCTGAATTGCATCAAGAGATCGAAGATATCATCAAATATTCGTGGGTGTAAGGAGATCCAGCAACAAAAAGTATTTTTGAAGTTGACACTTAAAAAATGATGAAGTTGGGTTTTAAACAGATCAGGACAAGTGGGAAGGGCAACCAAAACTTTGAAGAGGCCAAATGAAATGGAGACAGGAGGAAAACTTAAGGTACTGGGATTATCCACATGGCTTGGGAACATTCAATTTGTTCCGTTGCGTTTCCTAGGAAAACAAGTATTTTCTTCCTGGGTTTTTAAGGGTTTAAATAAAGGCTGGGACTAACTTGGACTCACATGGAGTCATTCAGGGAACATCAGCATCGTGCTTTTGCTCTGGGCTGAGGGGTTGGCTGAGCCCAAGTGATGCACAGCAAGGGCTTGTGTGGGATAACTCCAGCCTGTGCTCCAGCTTCGATCCTTAGGAATGTGAGATTTTCCCATCAAGACGTTATGTGTGCAATTGCTCCTGGAGTTTGAGCAAATCAAACCATTTCAAAACCTCTTTTTTCCCAACTCCAAAGCCTTTGGTTTCTCTCTCATCTGCCTTTGGTTTGAGCAAACATACAAGTTTTATCCTTGGACTTGGAAATACTCCCTCCTTTCCCAGTCATTTGGTGTGAGCTGGTATCCAAGGTTATTTTGACTTTTTTCTTTTTGATGATTAATGAGAGAAAGCTGTTGATGGAGAAACCTCTTTGTCTGGGTACAATAAAGGAAGGAGATCTTGGCTGCCATTTGCCCTCTGGCATTTTTCAGTGATGGAAAACAAGGGAGAGCAATGAGCACAGCCTTTGGATTGGAGCAAATCCTCATCTTCCAGTGGAAGCTGCTTCCCGTCGCTCAACTTTTCAACTTTTGCCAGGGTGTGAGTGTAACAGCTTGTTCCTTTTTTTCTCTCCTGAGACTTCCCTGGAGAACGGCTCATGGCTGCTCCTTGGAGCTCCTGGTTAAAAATAAATAGAGTTTGCAGAAGAGATTTGGATTCTGGCAGCCCTGCTGCAGGGAGGGCTCCCTGCCCTCTCCGTGTCTCCAGCTGGTTTTCCCTCTTGGAACATTACACACACCACAAGTGGGATAATCCCACACCACACCAGGGCTACTCCAGCTCGTAATCATGGGGATGCAGGATGTGTAAAGTGCTCCCCTCTCTGGAGTCGTGTTGGGAAATAATTGCAGTAATTCTCCATCCCAGGCGAGGTTAATTAGCACTGCATCCCCTTCCACACCTCCAATTTTCTTCTTCAGCGTCAGGAAAACAAACTGATTCTTGTGGGAATTACAGGTGTTTTGGTCCCCAGTGGAGCAAACAGTTTCCTAGTCCTGCTTTGAACTGGTGGGATTATTCCTTGGAGAGAGACTTTTTAGGGTCAGTCAGAGCAGAAGAAGAAACAACCTTTGGAAGTCACACAGTGTTGTTCTTCCCATGAGAATTCCCAGAACTGGAAATTGATCTGGAATATGAGTGACGAGGAGCAGCTGAGGGAGTTGGGGATGTTCAACCTGGAAAAAAGGGGGATAAGGGGTCTTTATCACTGTCTGACAGGAGGGTGCAGACAGGTGGAAGTTGGACTCTTCTCACAGGGAACAAAGGACAGGACAATGGGAAATGGCCTCGAGTTGAGCCAAGGAAGGTTCAGGTTGGATATTAGGGAACATTTCTTCTCTGGAAGAGTGGGTAAGCATTGGAACAGGACCCCCAGGGCAGTGGTGGAGTCACCATTCCTGGAAGTGCTTGGAAAAGGAGTAGACCTGGCACTTTGCCACCTGGTTTATTGGACACGGTGGCATTCGGTCAAAGGTTGGTCTTCATGAACTCGGAGGTCTTTTCCAAACTTAAAGATTCCACGATTTCTCCTGTCCCACAGCACCAATACCAATTTCTCATTAAACGTGGCACTGCATTACTTCCCCTCACAGCTCCTCTCAGTGTTAACCTTCTTGTCATTCAAACCCATGAAATAGTTTGAGTGGAAAAGCTATTTCCTTTTTATTTCCTTTTTATTCCCCTTTTTTCCCAGTTTTACCCTTCGTGTCTCCGCCTGGAAGAACAATTTGCAGCCCCACCAGAAGAGAAGGGTGGGGAGTCAGGGAACTCTCTGAGCACTTTGCTGAAGTGTTTATTATCCCCAAACCCAGTCTTGCTCCTAATGAGTTCCGGTGCCACACACCCGAACGTCAGCCGTGCTTCCAGGGAATCGGGCTGCCATCCATCACTGCTAATCTGTCCTTAATGGGCAGCATGTGAGGAGCAGCCACCAGGAGAAGAAGGGACATTAATGGGACAGCAGAGATAAAACGGGGGAGGGAAGCTGCAAAGCCTCATTAGGTGCATGGGCAGCCCAAGGAGAGTTTTCTTCAATATCTCTGCTTTCTGTCAAGGCTGGATCATCTCCGGCAGTGAGGTTTCAAGTCACCCACATATGCTCAGATTTTGTGAGAAAAGGCTTTTTTTTTTGATAGCTGAGGAATATTTGTGCAGCCATAAAAGCAAGGAATATTTTATGGCCTTTATTAAAAAAAGGGCTGTACTTGAGATAAAAGACAGGACAGCAGATGATGCCAAATGGCTTAGCAAGCCCTGAAGCTGTTCCAGGTCTGGTCACTGCAATGCTTTGCTAAATTGAGCAGGGGAAAGTTTCAAACCTGGAGTTTTTCCTGCTGCAGGTGAAGATTTACTGGGTGTTAAATATCTGCTCAATGCTGAGGCTCACTTTGGCCTGAAGCCATCCATCCTTTTATAGGCCAAAGGAGGGAAAGGGATGGCTCTGCCTCACTTTTCCTCACTGGATTTCCCGTTCCATCATTTCATTCCAACCCTCTCCCACTATCCCAGGTTGCTCCAAGCCCTGCCCAACCTGGGCTTGGACAATTCCAGGGACGGGGCAGCCACAGCTTCTCTGAACAGCCATGGCCCTTTAAATAGTCTGACCTTCCCGTTTTTCCAGTTCCTCAGGTGTTTTTCCCTTCCTAGAAGAAGAATTGCACAAATTCTTCTCCCTTGGTTGGGTTTTAGATGGTGCAACCTGTGCCTTGGTTGGGTTTATTCAGGTCTAAGCCTTCCTTTTGGGAGTCTGTAGCCAGCAGTAAAATGAGTGGGCAGTTTCCATAAGCTAAATATTTTTATGGTAGTTTTTGTGTGGTTTTTTGAGGTTTTTAATGTTTTTATGGTTTGGATTTGGGGTTTTTTTTTTGTTTTTTTTTGTTTTATGTAATTTTTGCTTTGTGAGATACAAATCAATGCATACACGAGAAGAAAAATAAAATCAAAAAGTAAAACTGGTTCTGTTGGAGTCACTACCAGGTAACAGCTCCAGTTCCACAGATGGTCCCAATGCTCCCAAGCATTTAATTCGGATCCCTTATGAGTTCATCTCTCTGGTGAGAGGGAACATCTTTCAGGCCCTCCAGTTCCTGTGCTTATTTTGATTCCCCACCTTTGGCTCTTCCTTCACATTTCTTGGTTCTCCAGTGAGACGTAAATTCTCCATTTTCTCCCCTTCCTGATATTTTACTTCTGTTTCCTTCTGATTTATCCCCACCAAACAAATTCAATATCCAGGATCCAGGCCAGAGAATCACATTCTGAAGCCAGTTTCTTTCCTTTCTGATATTTTTACTTCCTGTGTTATCCAAAATGGTTCGGAATACTGTCTCACTTTTTTTTTTTCTTTTATATATTTTGAAATAATCTGATCAGTAAAGTGGTTTTCTCTCTTTTTAAAATGGATAAAGGTCTTAAACATCCTGTCTGGAACCACAACCAGGGTCAAGGAGAAAAGGCAAAGCCATTTAATTGTATCTCCCTGGCCAAACTACAGGATCAACCTCCTGAAAAAAAAAATATATTAAACCCATAAACAAAGCCATTTGTGCATAGAAAGATCAAATATTGAAGGAAAATGAATGTAATGATGTTAATAAAGGGGGTGCTGCAAAGCGTTGGCTGCTATTTTGGGGAATTTCTTCCACCCACGGGGTCCCTGGGGTTTTAGCAGTTGGGTGATTTCTCTTTGGAAGATTTGTGCCAGAGATTGGGCTGCATTTGTGCTTTTGAGTCTCCACACACGCACAAAAAAACCCAAAAAAGGACTTCACTGCTTTGTCCCAAAACTTTTCATCCAGAAGTAACCACAAGATTCATGGGCTAACACAAACTCCACCACTAAATACATTTTGTAGCATTTTTAAATGAAAAGGGAAATCAAACAGATTAAGGAAGAATTTTTAAGCCCTTTATAATAAAACCTTGTGTGTGTGGTACCAAAGTGCTCAAAGTCCTCGAAGAATAGGTTAAAAAAGAGGTTAAAAACACTGCTGGAGCAGAAGGAAAGCCCAGGTTTGGCGTAATTAAAGCTTCAGGACATAATTGGCTGCGTATGAATGGTTCTGGGGGATGGCAATTGCCAGGGCATCACTTGAACTTTGTAAATTGACCCTTGGAGAAGGGACAAGAGGTGACATCAGAGCAAACTCCTGTGGCTGGACATCTGCAGAGCTGAAGGCTCTTCCTGGCCGTTTACCCTCCTTGACAGAAAGAAATGGTCTCAGTTGTGAGTTGTCACTTCCCATTAGAGCAACTTTCTTCCGCTTCTCTGAGCGCCAGAGAGGGAAACAACAACGACGAAAAAAATCAGAGAATTGTCTGAACGTCCCTCGGGGTCATTGGTGAGAACTTTCCATCAGCCAGGGCCAGCTGGCTGCCAAATAAACCCTTCCCATCGCTCCGTGGAGGAAGGAGCAGGGTCGTTTGTCACGGCTCCTTCCAGCACAGCGGCTCCCTGCGTAACAGGCAGGAAGGTGGTGGATAAATGTGGTTTTGGATGC
>VZRO01008272.1:268951-285414 GCA_013397915.1 Daphoenositta chrysoptera | reverse complement strand
TCCAGGGACGGGGCAGCCACAGCTTCTCTGAACAACCATGGCCCTTTAAATAGTCTGACCTTCCCGTTTTTCCAGTTCCTCAGGTGTTTTTCCCTTCCTAGAAGAAGAATTGCACAAATTCTTCTCCCTTGGTTGGGTTTTAGATGGTGCAACCTGTGCCTTGGTTGGGTTTATTCAGGTCTAAGCCTTCCTTTTGGGAGTCTGTAGCCAGCAGTAAAATGAGTGGGCAGTTTCCATAAGCTGAATATTTTTATGGTAGTTTTTGTGGGGTTTTTTGAGGTTTTTAATGTTTTTATGGTTTGGATTTGGGGTTTTTTTTGTTTGTTTGTTTTATGCAATTTTTGCTTTGGGAGATACAAATCAATGCATACAGGAGAAGAAAAATAAAATCAAAAAGTAAAACTGGTTCTGTTGGAGTCACTACCAGGTAACAGCTCCAGTTCCACAGATGGTCCCAATGCTCCCAAGCATTTAATTCGGATCCCTTATGAATTCATCTCTCTGGTGAGAGGGAACATCTTTCAGGCCCTCCAGTTCCTGTGCTTATTTTGATTCCCCACCTTTGACTCTTCCTTCACATTTCTTGGTTCTCCAGTGAGATGTAAATTCTCCATTTTCTCCCCTTCCTGATATTTTACTTCTGTTTCCTTCTGATTTATCCCCACCAAACAAATTCAATATCCAGGATCCAGGCCAGAGAATCACATTCTGAAGCCAGTTTCTTTCCTTTCTGATATTTTTACTTCCTGTGTTATCCAAAATGGTTCGGAATACTGTCTCACTTTTTTTTTTTCTTTTATATATTTTGAAATAATCTGATCAGTAAAGTGGTTTTCTCTCTTTTTAAAATGGATAAAGGTCTTAAACATCCTGTCTGGAACCACAACCAGGGTCAAGGAGAAAAGGCAAAGCCATTTAATTGTATCTCCCTGGCCAAACTACAGGATCAACCTCCTGAAAAAAAAAATATATTAAACCCATAAACAAAGCCATTTGTGCATAGAAAGATCAAATATTGAAGGAAAATGAATGTAATGATGTTAATAAAGGGGGTGCTGCAAAGCGTTGGCTGCTATTTTGGGGAATTTCTTCCACCCACGGGGTCCCTGGGGTTTTAGCAGTTGGGTGATTTCTCTTTGGAAGATTTGTGCCAGAGATTGGGCTGCATTTGTGCTTTTGAGTCTCCACACACGCACAAAAAACCCCAAAAAGAACTTCACTGCTTTGTCCCAAAACTTTTCATCCAGAAGTAACCACAAGATTCATGGGCTAACACAAACTCCACCACTAAATACATTTTGTAGCATTTTTAAATGAAAAGGGAAATCAAACAGATTAAGGAAGAATTTTTAAGCCCTTTATAATAAAACCTTGTGTGTGTGGTACCAAAGTGCTCAAAATCCTCGAAGAATTGGTTAAAAAAGAGGTTAAAAACGCTGCTGGAGCAGAAGGAAAGCCCAGGTTTGGAGTAATTAAAGCTTCAGGACATAATTGGCTGCGTATGAATGGTTCTGGGGGATGGCAATTGCCAGGGCATCACTTGAACTTTGTAAATTGACCCCTGGAGAAGGGATAAGAGGTGACATCAGAGCAAACTCCTGTGGCTGGACATCTGCAGAGCTGAAGGCTCTTCCTGGCCGTTTACCCTCCTTGACAGAAAGAAATGGTCTCAGTTGTGAGTTGTCACTTCCCATTAGAGCAACTTTCTTCCGCTTCTCTGAGCGCCAGAGAGGGAAACAACAACGAAAAAAATCAGAGAATTGTCTGAACGTCCCTCGGGGTCATTGGTGAGAACTTTCCATCAGCCAGGGCCAGCTGGCTGCCAAATAAACCCTTCCCATCGCTCCGTGGAGGAAGGAGCAGGGTCGTTTGTCACGGCTCCTTCCAGCACAGCGGCTCCCTGCGTAACAGGCAGGAAGGTGGTGGATAAATGTGGTTTTGGATGCAGCCTCCCTGTGGATTTCCAAGAGGTCCTTTGCATGCCAAACTCCTGGCAGTTTGACATCTGGATTAAATTCCTGCTGTGCTGTGTCAGGACTGTGCTGGTGGCCGTGGAGGAAGGAAAAGCTCTCTCCTGTGTGTGTGAGGCTGAAATAATCCACAGGCCCTCAGCTGAGGCTGCCCTCATCCATATTCAGACAAAACAGGAGGGGACGCTCCTGCTGTGCCAGGATTTGAGTGTTTCAGAGTATTTCCAAAATGTTGTTATGTCTGGGCATTACTGGAGAGTCAATGAAAGGCTTCTTCAAATTTGCTTTCTGTCTGTACACTCAGACCCAGATGCAGCCAGGCTGAATTTTAAATGCGTTTCTGTCGCTTGGGTCTCTTTTTTCTACCAAGTTCTGCACCTTCTGCCCTAAAATAGAAGAGGAATTCAATCATGGAATCATGGAGTGGTTGGGTTGGGAGGCACCTTAAAGATCATCCAGTTCCAGCCCCCTGCCATGGGCAGGGACACCTTCCACTATCCCAGGTTGCTCCAAGCCCTGTCCAACCTGGCCGTGGACACTTCCAGGGATCGGGTAACCACAGTTTTTCATCTGAGGGGTCTAAGACAACGTGATCCCTTCCAACCCAAACCATTCCACCTTTCTGACTCACTGACAAATAAACACAGACTGAACCTATCTGGGGGATTTTCTTTGTCTAGAAATGCCTCAGAATAACAGGTAAACCTCTCCCCTTATGAGCCTCTGATCTTTTTTTATTTCTCCCAGACTTTTTCATTTTCACCTGGATTTTCCAGTCCCTGGAACACGGAGCAGGTTGCCTCTGGACCTCAGCCACGGATTTCTGCCCAGACCACAGCCTGAGCAGCACTTTAATGAAATCCCAACATTAAATGACAACCATTGGGCCCAGGCATAAGGAGCAGGCTGCAAATAAAAGCAAGGTTTTATTGTGCAGAGTGATTTCACTGCGCAGAGCGAGTTATTTAATTAATATTTTAAAAACACCTCAAGTTTCCATCAATTAACGGAACGAGGATGTGCAAATTACCTATAATTGTTATTGCCTCCATAATCAGGGAACAGATTTTCCCTCTCTTTCCGAGACATTTGGGTAAGGAGCTAATGAGGGGATTCCACTTCAGGTGTGCTGAGCTTTAGCACTTAATTTTGCCGGGTGAGTGATAAACGGCTCTGAATTATTCCTCACTCTCTTGGCCATAAACCTTTTAACAGCTTCAATTTTTTACAAACCATAGACCTTGCATTACAGCCACCACTCCACTCAGCTCAGCTCCTTGTGCTGCTTAATATCCTATAAAACGGCCCTCCTAAAGAACATTTCCATGGAAACAGTCCATTAAAAATGAATTTTATAGCTTATGTTTTCTATAAATGGACAGCTCATTTAATGGCCTTTTACTATTACACTTTGCCAGACTGGCTTCAAATTTAGCTGTATTTAATTATTTTATCATTTGAAACAGCACCTTTTTTTATTATTATTTTATTGCCATTGCAAAATTTCAACCTGGTTCAATGAGCTCTGGGGTATTTTGGAGCACAAAGGAGGTGAAAATTCAGAATCCCGTCCCACACAGAAACTATAATAAAACAAGGTCTCCTGACTGATTTAAATGTTTCAGGATGTCCGAGTTCTGTGAGTTTTATTCCAAAATCAGTTCTCCTTTCATCTAAAAGTGCAAAAACATGCTGTTCAGTAGAACAAGAGAACAGATCAGCCTGAAAATATTTTTTTTTCATGTCAAGATGACTTCCCAAAGTGAAGTTTGGGATTGCCTTCATCTCAATCTCTTGAAACCCTCCTAAAATAAAGAGGTGATGTACTTGCAGTGAAACCCAGAATCTGAAAGAAAAAAAATAAATTTTGTCAGCACTTTGTTGTTATCTGGACTCCTCGGGAACTGAATTAATTCATGGTGGATTGTACAATACATCAGTGCTCTCCCAAGGGAATTCTTGGCCAGGGCTGTGGCTGTGGCTCAATTTCCAGAGAACTCAGCAGCCTAAGGAAGTTCCTGCACTGCCACAGGTTCTCACTCATCAACAAACATTACCATCAACATTCCTCAGCTGGCATCATCACCTCCTTAAAAAAACTTGAGCTGCCTTTAGCTGAGCTTTATTCATCAAAATCTCCTGGAATTTTTTTGGTTTTTTCCAAGTAGAAGCCATTTTGTCCCGAGCTCAACTCAAAGATTTTGCGTTTGTGTTGAGAAGTCCATGATGTCCACATGGAAACCCCATTTACTTGGGGCCTCACACGTTTCTGTATGCCCAGTCCTGGTGATGCCTTCCAGAAGAGAAAGACTGAGGGTCTGGGGACACCCTGGAGACCAGGGACACAGCTCTGGTCCCATGGAATTTCTCTCCAGAAGAATCATGGACTAATACGATGGTTTGGGTTTGAAAGAACCTTCAAGATCATCTCATTCCAAATACAAACACCTTCCACTATCCCAGGTTGCTCCAAGCCCCATCCAACCCGGCCTTGGACACTTCCAGGGATGGGGCAGCCACAGCTTCTCTGGGAAACCTGTGCCAGGGCCTCACAGGGAAGAATTTCTTCCCAATATCCCATCTAACCCTGCCCTCTGGCAGTGGGAAGACATTCCCTGTGGTCTGTCACTCCATGTTGTCATCCAAAATCCCTCTCCAGCTCTCTTGGAGCCCCTTCAGGCACTGGAAGGGGCTCTGAGGTCTCCCTGAAACCTTCTCTTCTCCAGGCTGGACACCCCCAGCTCTCCCAGCAGAGGGGCTCCAGCCCTCAGAGCTTTGTGGCCTCCTCTGGACTCATTCCAACAGGTCCATGCCTTGATCCCTTTTCCTTGCTCGTGCTCCAGCTCCCTGACCAGCTTGACGGCTTCCATGGGACTTTTTCCTGTCTGTCAACGGATTTCTCTTCCCTGAGCAAAAAAATTGATCTTCCAGAGAAGGAAAACTGCCAGATCCCTGAAAACTCCCCAGTGCACACAGCTGCTGAAGAGTCTGCTGCGTGCTCCTGTCTCCCTTCCTGCCTCCTTTCACCAGCATGGCTGGGATCTCCGTTGGAAAACCCTGCCATGAAGCTGGATATGGCTTTATCCCCAGCTGGGCAGCTCCAGTCTCCTGCTGTCTGCAGTAATTCTCTGAGGGACAGTGATGAAAGGGCTGCCACTGATCCAAATTCACAAAAAAAAATTCCCCGGGAGTCAGGACCAGGCAGTACTTATTACTCCTTTTTATTATTTTATTTTTATTTTTTCTTTTCTTTTTCCCTTTTCTTTTTTTCATTTATTTTTTTCTCAGATGAGCCAGCACAGGCCCTGATCCCCCACTCAGAGTAAGGGATACCAAGAGGGAAGCAAGACAATCTCTTCCTTTCCCAGTGAGATTTTCCACAAAAGAAAAAAGCTTGGATCCTGCTGAACGTGCCTGGATGACCAACTGCTGGAATTAAAAAGCTCTCAGAGATTTAACAGCTGACCAACATTAAATTTTGCTTCCTTTTAACCATGAAAACAGCAACGGAGCCTGACTAACAAGGGACAATTAGCTGGAAAACAATTGGAGTTAGAAAAGATGCTGTGAGCAGCTATAGAAATATTCTCCATAATACCTTAAAATAATATTCATCCATGCTTAATAAATGCCTAAACATTCCCCTCTGGCCCTCAGCAGGGAGATCAAGGGATATTTACTGTCACCAACTAATATTCAAGTATTATTGCAAACTCTGTATGGTTCTGTGGGGATTAGAACACCTGGAAGTTTGAATAGCAAAGTTTGACACCTTCCAAAATTTCATATGCATAAATCTTCATCCCTGAGCCTTTCAGTCTTGGTTCTAGAAGGTCTTCCCAGTTTCCATGTCTAATGTCCTGCTAAACCAAATCTATCTCTCAATTATATAATATGTTCCATCCCTGGAAGTGTTCAAGGCCAGGCTGGATGGGGCTTGGATAACCTGATCTAGTGGAAGGTGTCCCTGCCTGTGGCAGGGTGGTTGGAAGAAGAGAATCTTCAAGTCTCTTCCAACCCCAACCATCCTGAGATCCTGTGATTCCTAAAGGAAACTCTTTGTCCCATGACCAGCAGCATTTACCCGCTGGCTGCAAAATGAGCAGGTGTATTTCAGCTTCTCCAACTCCTCAGGAAATCCTGCCTTGCTGCCAAATTAACATCAGCTTTCCTTGACATCCCGAATTCTCTTCCAGTCAAACAGGCTGGCTGTTTTCACTGTGAGCAGGGGGTAATTCTGAAGGAATATCAACCTTCTGATAATTGCACTGCCTCAGTCCTCAGGGCCTCAGCTTCTGCAGGAATTGCAGATAATTTCCATGAAGTTCTGCTACCCGGTCATTGTTTCCAAGTTGGTGCTGGAATATCGATGTGGTTTGGTTATTAATAGCAAGGCTGTGGTTTTGAACATTTCCTTTGCACCAGGGGAGGTTCAGGTTGGACATCAGAGGAATTTCTTCATAGTGATGCCTTGAAAGGCTACCTAGAAACAGAGCCTAGACAGGAATAATGGGATTAAGGTTGGCATTTATTTGAAAGGCCTTCAAAGGTGCACCCTGGGAGCCAAAGGCTACATCCAAAAATGGACTCCAAGATGGACAACGAGTCACAAGTTCCCCACGCCTTTATAAGTTTGGTTCATTTGCATAAATTCACCAATTAAAACTTTAGCTAATGAGGTAATTTCCCCTCAGCTTGCCCCTCCTTTATAGACTTTTGGGCCCAGGACAGCCTGGGTGTCCTTGGAGAGCAGGCCCAGAGAGGCTTTGTTATGTCCAGAGAACAGAAGTCAGCAGGCTACAAGAAACTTCAGAGTTACACACTGGGCAATACAGGATTCAAAAAATATAAGAGTTAAAACCTAAGGCATCAACAGAAAAGGTGGTCAGGCATTGGAAGGGGCTGCCCAGGGAGGTGGCAGAGTCCCCATCCCTGGAGGTGTCCAAGGAATGATCAGATGTGGCACTCAGGGCTCTGGTCTGATGACAAGGTGGGGGTCAATCACAGGTTGGACTCGATGACCTTGGAGGTCCTTTCCAACCTAAATGATTCTGGGATTCTGAAGTGAAACTTAAGAGGAAATTCACGTTGTCAGGAAGCTCATGGAGAACCTGCTGCCATCCCTTATCTCCCATTGAATTCCGGCCTGAGACCGTGCAGAAAGATTTGATTTTGGGTGGTTCACACTGAAGTAATCAGGAAATTTGGATATTTCAACTTGGTCAAGTGTAAGGTGTCCCTGCCCATGGCAGGGGCATGGAAATAGATTATCTTTAAGGTCCCTTCCAACCCAAACCCTTCTGTGACTCTATGATCCTCTGATAGAGCATTATTGATTATCAAGCTAATCTCTCTGCAAAAATCTTGTTTCAACAAACATTTGCTGTCTCATCTCTAGAACAATAGACAGAACAAAAGCTGAACTTTTAGAAACCTGTTCTTTTTTGAGGCATTTCTAAGCTGAAATTTTCCTCCCTCTCATGGCAGCTGTGTCTGACAGTTAATAATATTATCTGTAAAAATACTTCCACTTTGTTTTTGCTCTTATTTCCACTTCCAGCCACTGTTTCTTGAATTTCTTGCAAAAATTACCTCCCTCACATCAGTCTTGAACACCTTTTGTTTGAAGGGCAATTTGGTTGCCTTATTTATCTGGGTCTTCTAGACCTCAGGATGTCCCTCAAACCTTCATCTGCTGGTCCAGATGGGGAGGTTACCCCTACCCAATCCACCCTTGGATAATCATGACTAAATTGCCATGAAAACAACCTTTTGGACACTCAGATAACCTAGGGAATGTGAACTTGAGCTCAAATCCAACCTCCAGGCTGTTGGTGCCATATTTAGTTGAGACAGATCCTGCAGCTGATCCCAAGGACTCATCCCAGAGTTCACTGGGATATTTTGTTCAACAAAGGTTGGCACAGCTCAGGGTGGACTCTCAAAATTCAGGGTTTTTTGTGGTTTAGGCAATCCAGCAGCGTTTTGAAGAGTTAATGGTGAAGAAGCAGAGGGAGGAATGAAATAAACTTAATTTGGAGATGGAAAAATTCTGTTAGGACTCAAGGCTACAGGGTTGTATCATCCCATCTCCTCAGGTTTCTCTCATCCACATCTCCATCTATTTTCCTTATCTCTACAGGGACCAAGTACTTCCCAGAGCAATTACACTCTCGGGGTAACATTATTTCTGAGATCTGAGTTTGTTCACTCAGAGAAAAAAAAAGAAACAGCAGATAAAAAAATGAGATATTTTAATATTTGGAGATATTCAAAACATGTCTAATCCTTCTTCTCGTGTTTTATCCCCTCACATTGTGCCTGGTGAGGCTCCAGAGCCACCAATCCCTATTGTTGCAGGCTTCCAAATAATTTTATTTAGGGAAATAAAACATAGAGGGTGATTTGAACGCTAATGATGTGAGATACGAGTTTTTTATGCATCAAATCCATCTCTGCTTAATGATCTAATTCACTGCAGGCTCCTGGTTAAGGCAGATAATGTGGCCTTCTCAGAATACTGCAGGACAAAGTGATACCTCAATTAACAGTTCCCTCAAGTCTGTGTGGTGATGAATAACGAGGGCCTGTGAGTTAGAGCGAGATCAGAAGAGTTTAGGGCACCTCAACCTCCTTTGTTTTAATCCTGCTCCTGATGGAAAAGCCACCCTCGATGGGAGTGAAGTAATAGGGATCACGTCACCTGTGGGCTGGATGAATCCTGAAGAAGTCTGGGTTTGCTCATCCACTTTGGGAGGAGGGGAACAATCAGATCTGTGCCCAGCTCCACGTTTCTGTTTGGATGTGGATTTTGTGTTTTCTCCCGGCCTGCAGTGATGAGCAGTGGCTGTGACTCACAGCTTACACAGCGTCCGTCGCTGTGAGAAGCAAAGCTGAACATTCATAACTGTGGTGGGAGTTTGAAAGTGAAAAACCAGGTCAAAATATGGAGACAATAGATCAGGAGTGAAACAGAGCAAGCCCATCTGTCTTCTCTGGTCTGCATGGACTACTATGGCCCGGAATCAGTCTATTTTACGTGGTTAAATGGGATATTAGGAGGAAATTCCCCCCTGTGAGGGTGGGGAGGCCCTGGCACAGGTTTCCCAGAGAAGCTGTGGCTGCTCCATCCCTGGAAGTGTCCAAGGCCAGGTTGGATGGAACTTAGAGCAACCCGGATTAGTGGAAGGTGTCCCATGGCAGGGGAGTGGAACGAGATGATCTTTCAGGTCCCTTCCAACCCAAACCATTCTGGGATTCTATGGAAAAAGAGTTGATTTGACCATTTCCCTTTTGTTCTTCTTCAGCCTAGCACCGTGCAATCCATACCCGCATTTCCTCCAGCCCACAGCTGCTCGGGCCCAGCCAGGGCAATGCACATCTGCTTCCAAAGTAAAAACCACAGAATCGTGGAGCCATTAAGGTTGGAAAAGACCTCCAGGATCATCCAGTCCGACCTTTGACTAAACACCACCATATCCACTAAGCCATGTAGCAAAGTGCCACGTTACTCATTTTTAGAGCACTTCCAGAGTTGGTGGCTCCAACTCTTCCCTGGACAGCCTGTTCCAGAGCTTAACCACTCTTTCAGTGAAAAAAGTTTTCAGGATATCCAGCCTGAACTGCTCCTGGGGAAACTTGAGGCCGTTCCCCCTTGCCCAACTGAAGTGTGTGTACAGGAATTATTGCATTTACCTCCTACCCAGTGTTACTGT
Organism: Daphoenositta chrysoptera; assembly: GCA_013397915.1. NCBI lineage: Eukaryota > Metazoa > Chordata > Aves > Passeriformes > Daphoenositta > Daphoenositta chrysoptera. The sequence goes on along the minus strand of VZRO01008272.1, from coordinate 275,729 downwards.
AGATTTTACACAATGTTTATCTACACAGAGAAACTGCCATGAGCAGCTCCACAGACACCAGCAGAGGAGCAATAGAATAAGATCCAAAAACCCCAGTGAGTTGTCACTAATGCAGAAAAATAAAAAATGAGCTTAAGTATTTTTGCTCTTCAGAATTGTTGGACCGAAACAATTCAGGTCTATTTAACAGCTGAATTCCTCAGTGGAAAAGAAGGATTTCTCTAGGGATGAGGTCCTTTTTCTTTGCTCACAGACAATATTTAATTTAGAAATTTAGCCCCAAACAACAAACCATGAAGAGGCAAAAAGCTTTTGATGCTGGTTGAGTTACTGCTCTGCTCAACTCAAGCTGAAAGTTTATTTCAACAAAAGGACTTGATTGTTTTGGGTTCATTTAACCCAAGAGAGTTTTTATCCTGCCTTCATTACTCCACTTCATCACCTGAACAAGAGCAAAGGAAGAGGTGAAAAACAATGGATGCACCTCTTGCATACAACCTGAATTTGTAATACAAGCTGGAAACTGCTGAAGTCTGAGCTCTTACTGCCCTAGGTCTTACCTGTAATCAGCAGAAGGGTTTTGGAAAGATTTGTGACTGTTCCTGGTTTTGTTTGGGATGATTTCAGCAGGGTCCAGCACTCTCTGTTGTGTTAAATCCAAGGAGAGCCCAATTCCCCAGCAAAATGCTCCTGTTTCCCTCCCCACTTCGCTCAATCACTCAATGGCACAGACATAAAAAATTCACAGCCACTAATGACCTGCTTGGCCCCAGCTTTATTATCTAATTTGGAAGTCATCTCTTTTATTTTACTTTTTAATGGCCCGGTTTTATCAAAGTGTGCAAAGAGGGGCGGTTGGAGGCAAAGCTGCACACCCATAAAACTGGACTTTATTGGAGAAATTATTAAACTGATCTTTATCTGAACCCACGAGTTTTTGCACTTTTATCCTTTCAATTCTCTCCTCCATTCACTGGGGGGATGACTGAGCATCTCTGGAGTTAAAACACAGCAGTTTTATGAAATTACATGATAACTTACAAACACACAATTTTTTGCAGCCGCATCTTCTGCAGGATGATGAGGGAGAAGGGGAAAAAACCCACATTCCCTTCAACCCATAAGTTCTGTGAGGGAGCTGAAGCGTTCACACCCAGCTCAATGTGTGCACTGAGAGCCCCTCAGCAATAATTAAAGAAGGGTATTTGTAAATAATAAAGTGTTTATTGACATTTTTATATGTCTCATATTGTAACTTCTCTGTTGTATTGCTGATATCAGTCTTGAATGTGAGGTTCACTGACTGCCACTTAATTAACAGTTGTTAATGAACTAATCATAGGATCACAGAATGCTTTGGGTTGGAAGGGACCATTCACAAGGACATGCAGTGACTGGACAAGGGGAAACGGCTCTAAACGTGAAAAAGAGTAGATTTAGGCTGGATTTTTGGAAGGAATTCTTCCCTGTGAGGGTGGTGAGGCCCTGGCACAGGTTTCCCAGAGAAGCTGTGGCTGTCCCATCCCTGAAAGTGTCCAAGGCCAGGTTGGATGGGCCTTGGAGCAACCTGGGATAGTGGGAGGTGTCCCTGCTCATGGCAGGGGGGTGGAATTCGATGATCTTGAAGGTCTTTTCCAACCCAAACCATTCCATGATTCCATGAACAGGGCAGCTCCAGCAGGAAAAATTGCAAGACTCTGGTTTAGAGTATCCCTAAGCCTGAGGTCAGCACATCTCAACACAAATGTAGGAAAATCCAAATTCTGATTTTTTTTTTTTGACAGGTGCTATACCACGATTGGTGGATTCACCCATCCATGGGATTCATCCATGGCCTGGGTTTGAATGGGTGATTTCCCACGGAATTCATGGATTACAGCTTGCAAATTCTTCAGCAAGTGGCTCCAGTGTTTGCAAGGGGTTGAGAAGTTCTGACAGAACAGGAGGAACGGGTTCAAGGAATCAGGACCGTGCCAACACAATCTCTTCCCAGTGAAACCTTCAGGTGCAAGAGGTTCTGGTCCAGTTTCAGAGTTGCTCTCTAGAGCGCCTCCGTTTTCCAACTTCCTCTGTTTTCCAGCTTTTCCCCTCCAGCAGCACTAGAAGCATCCAAAGGTAACGCTTTGCCGAGATGTCATTTTCCTATTTTGGTTTCTCCATCAGCCTCTTGGGGCTGGAGGGTGACAGCTGTCACCCCTGGAACTCTCCTCTGAACCATTGTCTTGCCGCAGAGAAGCCATAAAACGTGGGATTGAGAGGGAGTGTGGCAATTAAAAGTGGCGTAAGAAAAGCCCACGGGGTCTTGATGTCTCCTGACTTTTCAGGAGCTGCCTCCAGTGTTCATCCAGAAGGAAAATGGATAAAAAGCAAAGGAGATGCACAGAGGGGCAAAGTCCCTGTGCAGAAGAGCCAAGCTCCTCAGATCCATTTCAGCTCCCTTCTCTGAGCATCCATGGGGAGCATTTGTTTCCCTCTTAACGTCACCGTTGACATTTCATTGTCACAAACCTCCCAAATGCCTCTCTCTTTCAGGGAAACATTAATGGAGGCTGAGAGATTATTTGCATCCCTGGAGTTTTTAGAATGGGAAAGAGGCTTTGGGGCAAGTTTGATGTGGTTTTTCTCCACTATTCCCTCCAATGTGTGGAGGGGTGTCTTCTTCTCCTCATGGCAGCTAAAAGTTGCCTGGTTAATCGTTTAGAACTTACTTAGACTAAATCCTGTTTGAATCCCAAATTTCACAGACACCAATATTTGGAATGAAATTGCATTTTCCCTCACAGTTGCTTTTCCTAACCTACCTCTGCAATGAAGAACAGGCCCTCTGTGCTGATCCAGGACACTGAGATTCATTTAAGAGTCATCCCTTTTTATGTATTCCTAAGAGGAATGTGCAAACAGGAATAAAAATTAAAGTCTTAGACTCCCTTGGGCTTTCCTGACACTTTGTGGTCCCTTTATTTTCCAACCTGGACAAACGACTTTGTCATCTTTGTATCACATTTCATACAAGGGTCATGCACCCTTGATACGACGTCTCCAGTTATTCAGTTGGATTGGTGGCAGTTAAAACCAGTTCTACATCTCATGGCATCTTTTATCTTCTTTTGAATAGATTTTTATTTTTAAAAATCCTTAATTTTCAAGTGAACGAAGTAGAATGCAATTCTACAAGCGGGAACTAAGAGAAAAGAGAAAGTTTTAGGCTCCATGAGAGAGAGAAATCTCTCTTCATCTTCACAAACCTGTTTGTAGACATCTGCCAAGAGAAAAAGCTCTTTAGGACAGAGAGAAGTTTGACTGCAACAGAGACAGGCCTGGTTCAGTTACAGCTGCCCACAGCTTAATTCAGAAGTTTGGAAACTCCGTGTCCTTTCCTTGTCTTTTAGTTTTGATCCATTTGAGCATGGGAGGTCACATTGGGAAAACTGTCTTGGAAATGATGTGAGGTTTTTATGAAAGTATGGAAGTAGTGACACCTTCCACTAGACCAGGTTTCCCAGAGGTCCATCCAGCCTGGCAGTGGGAGGCTGGGTGGGTCAGCCTAGGCTGAACCTGAGGTTTAAATCCCTTGAATTTGCCATAAATTAACTTTTCAAATTCATTGGTACATAAGGGCATCACACTAAATTCAAGATCACAGCTGAAAGCAGAAAGTGGTGATTAAATCAGTTGTGTTTCCTAAATCTCCCAGCTCAGGCAAAAGAAATTCAGCCCTTGCAGGGAAGTAGCCTCCAGAACCATGTATTTCACCCTGTTTGCCTCTGATTATCCTTTATCATTATTTTTTTCACCTTCATTAAGGCCGGGTAGGAGGTTCTGACTGAAATAAAGGGATTCTGTTTAAGGCATTCTTATAGCTTGTTTTCCATTAAGGAAAGGAGGGAAAGGGAACTTCAAGCCCCGTCCTGCCTGGCCTTGAGCATTTCCAAGGATGGGGCAGCCACAGCTTCTCTGGGAAACCTGTGCCAGGGCCTCACCACCCTCAGAGGGAAGAATTTCTTCTTAATATCCAATCAAAATCTCTCCTTTTGTAGTTTAAAACTGTTTCCCCCTTGTCCTATCACAATGAAAATCGCAATGTGGCATCGTAAAACCCACAGTTACTGACTTTTGCCCACCAAGTATCCAGAGCCCTAAATATCTAAGACAGAGGCAACTTGAGCAGTTTTCCAAGGAATGGAGAGCAACCTCTTTGGATGGGCTGCTATCACCCACCTTTGATGTCACAAAGCCAAGAGAAAGGAGATCTGAGTGGGAATCTTCTCCAGGAAGGAGGAGAAACAAAAAATGATCCATCACCCAGATTGTGGGAGGTGCAACTTCTTCCTCCTCGGTCCAATTAACCCAACAAAACTGGGTCTGTAATGCTTGAGGAAAAGTTTTTCAGAAGCCACTGTGGAGACTGGATTTGCTTGTGTTAATCCACACTCGTCAAAGGGGCAAGAAGGAAAGGGCTCAAACTTATAGTGATGCCCCAAAATCCAGATCAGCAAATCCAACCACAAGTCCTGGATGTTTAATCCAGGGCAGCCTCCCACTCCTGAGAAAAACAGAGAAGAGGAAACACTCAATAATTCCACAAACTTCTAAAACAGGGAAACATTTTCATTTACTCATTGATTGCTACCATTAACTTCAGAAAAGAGCTACCGTTCTTTTATTAATAAAAAAAATAAATGGATAAATAGGTTTATCTTTATTTTCAGCTTCTAAAACTTGAGACTGAAAACCATCACATTGCTCCAGGCAGGGAAATGAAGCCCAGGAAAGTGCTGTGGTGACAATGTCCTGGGATGGAGGTTAAATCCCAGGTTAAATCCTCCTGGGATGGAGGTTAAATCCACCTTTTCCCACAAAATATTCTTAGTCTGTGGTTAGGGCTCTGCAGGTTGTGAAACAGATTCTCCCAGCCCACAATTTCATAGCTACACCATTAGTAAGATCCATAGGAAGTGGTTTATATTCCACTTTGGCTCTTTCCAAAATTATGCTGCAGTGAAGCTAAAAAATCAGAGTGTGGTTTGGTTCCTGCTACAGCATCCTGCAAAATAAATTTCCATGGACACATGGAAAGCCCTGATACAAAGGTGTTAATCTCCGGCTTCAAGAAAGAACAATTTCCTTAGGAAAACTAATGGAGTTGTATAATAATTGCGAACAATTCCTGCAGCACTGGAAATGTCAGCTATTATGTATTTGTGTTATTCCCACAGGCATTTCCCTTGACTGATGTTCCCATGGCTGAATAAAATGTTCCAACCCATTATCCAGGGGAATTTTACCAAAGTATTTTTCCCAAACAATCCCCTCTAACCTTTGTGAACAAGCAACTTCTTGCACTCATGTTGTGACTAATGAGTAATAAAATGGATTAAAACCTGCCTAAAACACAGATCTCAGGTAGCTGCCCATGGATAATGGCAATGAATGGAAAAGGCAAAAAATATCCCAGCAGGTTCTGCAGGGATTGCTCCCAAACCTGAGGTTGTTTTCGGCGGGTTGCTTGAGGTAAATATGAATTTATTGATGGGGAAAAGTGTGAATGATGCAAAGACTGAGCAGGAAATTGAGGTCTGGCATGGGAGAGGTATTTAGGGACCTGATTGTCATCAGAACAGCTAAAGGAAAAATGTGGGCCTATGGAGGCAAAAGATGATGGAATTATAGAGTCATTAAGGTTGGAAAAGACCTCTAAGGTCATCAAGTCCAATGACTGCCAAAGCCACCACTAAACCATGTCCCTAAATGCCACATCTCCATGTTTTTTCAACATTTCCAGGGATGGTGACTTCATCCTTTCAGTGAAGAATTTTTTATTAACATCCAACTAAGCATTCCCTGGTGCAACTTGAGGCTGTTTCCTCTTACCCTATCCCTTGTTCCCAGGGAGCAGAGCCTGACCCCCAGCTGGATGCCTCCTCCTTGTCGGGGAGTTGTGAAGAGCCAGTATGTCCCCCCTGAGCCTCCTTTTCTCCAGGGTGAGGCCTCCCAACTCCCTCAGCTGTTCCTGGTGCTCCAGAGAGGAATTGGAGACGATTCCTGGGTGCAGGAGTTAATGAGACTCTTTTGCCCCCCTGTAGAACTTAGGGTTGTGGTTTAGGGATGTGCTGGGTTAAGAGTTGGATTCAATGATCTTAGAGGTCTTTTCCAGCCTAAATGATCCTAAGATTCTGTGAAAAAATTAAGGCAAGTGTCTCATGTTACAATGTAACATGTAACCAAAACACATGTTCTGTCACCATCTGCTAAAAACAGGTGGGGCAGGGCTCTTTGTCTCTTCCGTGACACATCCCTGATAACTCCCTCTGGAGCAATATCTCCTGCTAATGGGCCACCCAGCCTCACGGCATGACTCATAAAACTACATCATCCCATGGAGAGATGCCCCGCCCAGGGGGAGGAGCCAAGCATTCCTACCTGGAAATAATCTGAGCTTTGGAACACCACAGTCAGCATTTACCCACTGGATTCCCAGAGGACAAGAGCTACATAACCACCACTGGACCTTCGGAGGAAGACCAGACCCTTCTACAGGATCACTGCTTCAACAGAACCATATCTATCACTTCAAAGAGGACTGCAGCTGATTTGGGGTGAAACTCCACATCTATTAAAGTTGTAAAGTAGGTATGCGTTTTATTGCAGCGCTGGACACATGTCGGGTAGCCCCTGAAAGCCACGTGTACCCAACACGGAATTTAGTTTGGAATATATCTGGTTACATGTTACATATGCATCAAGTTACACAATAACCTATCCATATTCATAACCTATC
>VZRO01008272.1:254472-268236 GCA_013397915.1 Daphoenositta chrysoptera | reverse complement strand
AACTGCTATTCCTATTTCTCATATCATTGCCTGAGAGACCCTTAATTTCAAAATTATAATAATACTGAGGGAAGGGGGTTACATTTTCCATTCCAAGGGAGGCTTCTGCCTTCCTTAGCAGACACCTATCTTTCAAACCAGGACAGCAAGCCAAAGGATTTGTTTCAGGCCCAGGGCAGTGAAGTGCCAGCTCCAAACATTTGCAATTCCCTGTGCAAAATCCTGTCTGCAGTGGGAATTCCAGATGTTTCTCGGCCCCAGGGTGGAATTACATCAGCTCTGACTTGACAGCAGGAAGACCTGGCTTTCTTCTCACCTCTATTTGAGCTGTCTAATTCAGGTTGGCAGGGGGAGAAAAACTCCCAAGAAGATGTCATTGGAAAAAGTTATAGGATCGCAAGAGGGGAAAGTGAGGAAGAGATGCAGGGGAGAAGGATCGGTCACCACTCAATTCCCTGCTTTCACAGCTGATCCATGTCCTGGTTTCTTGCATGTGCTTTCATGGAAGTATAATAATAATAATAATAATAATAATAATAATAATAATAATAATAATAAAATAAAATTAATAATAGCAATAACAACAAGAACAATAATAATAATAAAAATTAAAACCTAAGCAAAACAAAGACAACAATAAAAACCCCAATACAAAACAATTCAACAAAAAGGAATTACAAAGCTGTCAAGGAGAAAATCTTGTCTTCAGACTGGGAAAACTACTTTTCCCTTCTCCTCTCTCGGAAACAACCCAGCTGCACCACGCATTAATGAAATCTGAATGCTGGCATTGGTTCACGGCACAGAATATGAGACTTGAAGTAGGAGATGTTGCTGGACCCCGGCCGATAAGGAGTTGTGAAAAGGAACAGATCTCTGGGCACCAGAGGAATCAGTGTTGATACTGGAAAAATCTTGGAGAGGATGGGATTCCAGGGAAATAAAGCCCCCTGGGTTTGGTCTGCTGTTTACCAGCTTGTCCAAAACAAGGGGAGAATCAGCTTCTCCTCTGAATTTCCAAGGAACTAAAACCCAAATTAAAATTCTTTCCAGAAATTTTATTTGCACAAATTCATTGATGAAATTAGCCAGGATAACAAACGATTCCTCCTCCCAATTTGCTTTTTGCAACCACGTGATCCTGGAATTTGGTGTATCAACAGCAGAAACAAGGAAAGCTGAGAAAAGTGGATTTTTCTTACAACCTTCACAGTAAATAAATCTTCTTAATATCCAATCTAAACCTACCCTGCTGCAACCTGAGGCCATTTCCTCTCGTCCTGTCACTTGTTACCAGGGAAAAGAGATTTATCCTCCCCTTGTGGGCACCATAATAATTTCTTCAAATAATTTTTTTAATGGGACTGAGATGTTCCTCATGGATGGAGAGTGGTCAGCTGGATGTGAATCAATGAGAAGAAAAAAGGAGTTCAGTTAATCCGGACCTTGCCTTTATTGATGGGACTGAGAATATATCAGGATCCAGGAAAATAATAGGAAGAGAAATATGAAGAACTCCAGGACTGAAAAGAACTCACTATTTTCCTGGACAGATAAAAAAAATTATACATCTCCTCCTTCCCAGAATCACAGATTCAGAAGGAAAAGTATAAAAATGACGTGCACTAAGTCACTATTTCCCAAGACATATCTCCCAGCACCCAGAGAAATTCAGGTTCCCCTACTCAATACCCTATGAGATACAACAGAGATTCTATGCAGCCACCAAGAGCTGAAAAAACCAGCAAAATATTCTTTTAAATTCCTAAAATGTGGTATTGGAATTTTCTTCCAGAAATTTTAAGGTGTTTTGTTTGATCCCAGGATTGTGAGCTTGCAGCCTTGTGTTTTATTTAATCCAAAAACAGATGGTTGTAAATCCATGGGCTGAAGCAGGATGGTCACAGGTATGCCCTGACCATTGCTGGCATGAGAGGTTGGCAGGAGATGGTTTTGTTGAACCCTGAAATCCTCTAATTTGAATCCAGGTATTTTGATGGCAACAGCTGAAAAACGGGGTGTGATTTCACGGGGAAGCTTCACACAGAATTAAATGGAGATTATGTGGGAATTTTCTTGGTTCTCCCTTTCCTCCCCTTCCAAAGGAGGTGACTGCTACCAGACAGGGATTTTGTTAAAAGTCCTGATTCCTTTCCCAGAGATTTCAGGTGCTGACACAAACCAAGGTCACACCCAGTGCTGCCTCTCAGCTCCAGAAATCATGGAATGGAATCCAGAGAGGTTTGGGTGGGAAAGAACCTTAAATTGAATTCCACCCCCTGCTGTGGGCAGGGACACCTTCCCCTATCCCAGGTTGCTCCAAGCCCCATCCAACCTGGCCTTGACTCTCCAGGGATTGGGACTCCACAACCTCTCTGGGCAAACTGTGCCAGGGCCTCACCACCCTCACAGGGAAGAATTCTTCCCAATATCCCATATAAACCTCCTCTCTTTCATCTTAAAGCCATTCCCCCTTTTCCTGTCCCTCCATCCCTTGTCCCAAGTCCCTCTCCAGCTCTCCTGGAGCCCCTTCAGGCACTGGAAGGGGCTCTGAGGTCTCCCTGGAGCCTTCCCTTCTCCAGGCTGGACATTCCCAGCTCTCCCAGCCTGGCTCCAGAGCAGAGGGGCTCCAGGAAGGTTTAGCTCAATTTGCTAAACCCATTAATCAATTGATTACAGCCCAAATTAATTTTTATGCATTTTTCATCTCACCCATGGCAGCACAAAGCAGATGTTTCAGTGAGAAAGGAGGCAACTCCAATTATTATCCTAAAATGTGAAGGGGAAGTGTGAGGAGATGGCAGCGTTTCACTGGGTGGTTTTTGAGGTGAAAAATCATTATTAAGAACCCCACAACGACTCCCTTCACTTTAAACCCAAACTTTGTAAAATTTAAATTATATATGGGGGGGAAAGTAGAAGTCAAACATGATAACGATATTGTTTCTGACTTGTCATTCTTCATCAGGCAATTAAGTGCAATGTGACATTTTCCTGACAAAGTAGCTGTGTACAGCTGTGTCTTCCTCCAGACAAAACATAAAGCAAATTAGAATGTGTGCATCCATAAATCTCCATGGCTGCAGCTGTAGCAGGGGTGGGAGGAGGGGGAGGAGGGAATGGAGATGCTCGGAGTTCTTTCCTGGAGATCGGTATCATCTCCACCTTCATTTTCCTTTTGCTCTGGTTTCTTTTGATTGTTATCCTTGATTTAAAAATTTGGAGTATTGTGTTGTCCCTTAATAGTCCTTTTTGGTTTAGGATTTCAGCCCATGGTAGGTTCCAGGAATCTCAGCATTCCCTGGATTTGGGACAGCCCCAGTTCTTTGATGTGAAACTGACGGGCAAACTGAGACCCTCAGGAATGAAACAATTTGCTTAAAATCAGAATTGTGGCACCAAAACCCACAGGAAGACACCTCAAGCACATCCAAGGCGAGATGAGCTAAATCTTAATCCCTCTCTGGACACCACCCAGGCTTGTGCATCCAAGCCCAGTCCATTAATCCCAAATCCATCTTCCCCATCTGCTCCAGATGGATTTGTTGGCCACTTCCCGTTCACCAGCCGCGCTCTGGCCCTGGCCCAGACTTTCTGCTGAATTGGGTTTTGCCCAGGTGCCGTCACTCTCCAGCCGGAATCGTTTGCAAACCTTAAAGCTGGAAGTGAGGAGATTCCAGGCCTCCCCTGGGTCTGTTTTCCCGGAGCAAAACCGATGAGCCATTTCCCTGTGTGGCTGGCGAAGCCTCTGCCTGCTGTGTTTACATAAATCACAATAAATCTCGTTCAGGCAACGAGCCATGTGCAAAGAGAAATCACCGCCAGATGCTCCTGCAGACGAGGACACCGAAGAAACCCTCGGCTAATTCAGCCACCAGCTCCCACACTCACAGATTTTGAGCTGGTAAACTCGGGACAGTGGAGCCCAGGAGATGTGGGTATCAAGATCTGGAGGTTTGTAGCCAAAATTGCAGGGCAGAGGACGTTTAGGGCAGGAAGGTTTGGGGAGTGAAGACAGGTGTTCTGCACTTATAACACAAGAGTCTGAATTTTATCATTATATATGTCCAAAATAGACTATTTTTCCAAGAGTTTATCTGTAAAAGAACTTAAAAGCACCCTAAAATTAGGATTAGTAGAGGGTTGTAGAAAGGATGTGTTTGAGGGAAGCAAGCCCAGATTCAGCAGAGCAGCCTGTGGGTTGTCCATGTCTCTCCTTTGAGCCGGAATGGGGACTGAAGACTCAGGGCAGAATTTAATCTTCACTGTGATTCTTTTACTTAAAAAACCCCAAAAACATATCTTGTGTCAGGTCCTCTACATCTGTCATTGATCCCAAGAGGTGCTGAGCTCTTCTCGTGGGATCCAGTGACAGGATGGGAAGGGAAGAATAAATAAATACGGGGGGGGGAAAAAAGGAACTTAGTCCAAAGTTCTAACAAACATTTTTCAGAAAGTATCCCAGAGATCTTTGATTTTCAACAGAAAAATAAAGATTCGGATTTAATAATCCCAAAACTTCAGGGTTTATATCAATTTTTCAGCCATTGCTGAGCCTATTTCATCTCTTAGCCACATCTCTGTATGGCCGATTTAATTCCACTGCTTTCAGCAATGCACTTTCCCTCAGTTTAAAGCAGTGTCAGGGAAGGAGAAACATGCTCTGAATTAATGTTGGGAGTAAATTGATGGCAGGTTGAGAGAGAGAGGAGGGTGGTCCCAGAGGGTAAAGGACTCAATTTCTCCAGATGTAGCTCTAAATAATTAATATCTTGTTCCAGCCCCTGCTAATCCAGCACTGCTGCAGGACTCGTGCTTTTTATTGCTGTGAAATGTGTTACAAATGCTCTGCATGAGTAAGCCCAGCTCACCAAGGGCCTGATCTAAGCTCAGCTCATCTCTTGGCTGTCATTGCATCCTCATGACGAGTCAAAGAAAGGCACCCTCTGGTTTTCTGTCAGCTTTGGGAGAAAAAATAGAAAATGACACTGTTTTGCTGTTTGTTTTTTGAAAAAATCTGTTATTTCCAGCACAGAAAAACAGTGTAAAGTACAGGTGCTGCTTCCTAGTGACAATCCAAATTATTAGGACACAGCAAACATAATGGGGTTTGGGCAGTGGGACATGGAAAACAGGGATTTACTCCAGCTAAAGAGAATAAATCGAAGGAATGACAAAGGTCGGAGTGAGTGCCAGAGGCCAGGTGTGCTGGAAACAGGAATTAACAGCAATTGGAATTTTCAGCGTGGATGATGCCTTGTCCCCACTTGATTTTGTCAAATAGGTGCCCAAGATGTTTAAAAATCGTGGAATATCCTGAGCTGGAAGGGACCCACAAGGATCATCGAGTTCAACTACTGGTCCTGCACAGGGCACCCCAAGGATCCCACCACGAACCCTTTTGGCTGACAACTGAGTCAATAAATTGATCATTTTAATGTCATTTATTTTATTTTAATTTAATTTAATTTAAGTGAATTTTATTTTATTTTATTTTATTTTATTTTTCCTTCTGCCTCTTGGGTAGAAATGGAAGCATCAAGAACAGTTTTCAACACCAGGCTGTCCATGCCTGCTCTGAGGAATCCAGGCCACTTGGGCAGGGTGTTCAGCAGTGATCCCAGTGCTCTTCCCATTCCATAAGTTGTCCTTTCTGTGTTTGAACCAAGTTTAATCAGAAGGGATCCTTTCTCCCAGCTCCAGCTCCTGGGAATGTGGCACTTCTTAAAATTCTCATAGTGCCCTGTGACAACTGAGGTGGGAAATGTGGTTTTTTGACCTTCCTGGTCTGAATGTCATTGCAGAGAACGTTTCATAGTTACAAATTATGTGGATTTTATAATAATAAATGACTTTTTTTTTCTTGTGTAGAACGAAGATAAGCGAAGATAATGCAAATCCAGAGCAGCTACAAGGGAGAGAAGAACTTTCTGCTCAGTTCAAATAGTTCAAGAAGTGATTTTTGGGTTTGTCCTGGAGTTGGACTCGATGATCCTTGTGGTTCCCTTCCAACTCAGGATATTCCATGATTCTATGATTTTATTTAGAGATATCCTAGGAGGCTTCCCAACACCCAAACACCATCCCAGAGGGGTCTGGGTTTCCCTGTCCACCTCTGAGCTCTGTACAGATGTTTCAGATACCCTCAGGTGTCCTTCAGACACCTTCACCTGAGGGACAATCCCACTTATCCAGTATCTGGATGCTACAAATCCTTCGGCAGAGGCTAACATGGCTATGAAACACAAGATAAAACACTCTTATCTCTGTGTTTGCCTTCCCCTCACAAACAGGAGAGATCTCAATGCCTTCCCACAATCCCTCCTTTGCCTCCTTCCCTGAAATCCATGAGGGCTTTATGAAGAATACAGAATTTCTCCACAGGAGCTCAGAGTTCTTTAATCTCTTCTGAACGTTTTAATCTTTAATTTTTCATAGATGGCAACTGATCTCTTTGAGGATTTAATTGTCTCTCTTTTATTAAAGTAGAGGAAAAGCTGAAATTTGAGCTATTTCTTATTTGTAGATGAGGAGCAGACGATTCTCAGAGGGTGACAAAAGGCAGCTTTGAGGTTTCAGTTCTACCCCACAGACCAAGTCACACCAGTGAACCTATTCCTTCATGCCTCAGTTTCCCTCTTCGGGATCGTGTCCATGTATTTCATGGTCCTGGAGTGACAGGACAAGGGGGAATGGCTTCAAATTGAAGGAGAGTAAGTTTAGATGGGATATGAGGAAGAAATTCTTCCCTAGGAGGGTGGGGAGGCCCTGGCACAGGTTGCCCAGAGGAGTTGTGGGTGTTCCATCCCTGGAAATGTTTAAGGCCGGGTTGGACAGGGCTTGGAGCAACCTGGGATAGAGGAAGGAGTCCCTGGGGTTGGAACTGGATGATCTTTAAGGTCTTTTTCCACACAAACCATTTCATGAGTCTATGAATTGTGACATTCCTGGACTCTTTTCCTAGAGAAGTTTTTGCCAGGGATAACTGAAGATGTCTGATGATGTGAGGAGTGACGGAAATGATCCACAGGATGAGGATTTCTTTCCGCCAAGCCCATCCAAAGTAGGATGATGGTGCTATGGTGGAAATTTCCCCTGACCAACAGAAAGCCCAGAGAATTCCATCTCAATTCTCATTTCTGGAGTTCCATCAGCAGCAACCACCAGCTGCCAAAGCACAGCTGGATTTTGCCCATTACTCTCCAATCTTATGTTGTGTCCACTCCAAATTTCAGGGTTAAAAACATCTGTTAAACCTGCTAATTAAGCACAAGCTTAAAAATCTTCCAGAAGTATTTCTACAGAATGGCTTTAAATTAGAAGAGGGTAAATTTAGATTAGATACAAGGAAGAAATTCTTCCCTGTGAGGGTGGTGAGGCCCAGACAGAGGTTTCCCAGAGAAGCTGTGGCTGCCACATCTCTGGAACTGTCCAAGGCCAGGTTGGATGGGGCTTGGAGCAACCTGGGATAGTTGAAGATGTCCCTGTCCATGATAAGACATTGAAACTTGACAATCTTTAAGGTTTCTTCCAACCCAAACTATTCCATGATTCCATGATATTCAAGGTCTATAAATCTGTGTCTTCTCAGGGATGACCAACAGTGCCTGAACCAAGGATTTCACCCTAAAAATAACTGAAGTTCAGCTCACCTGAGTGAAGATCTTCTCTCCCTGTTGCCTCCAGCCAGTTTGTCCACACTCCTTTAAACATTCCCAGTACACTTCCAAAGTGCAAAGCTCTTCCGTATGTCAATATTCCATAAATCAATTTTCCTTGCTCTTCAATCATTTTTGTTTCAGATGCATCTTTGTCCTGTTTGACATTGGAATCGATGTAGATATAAAAGTGATAAATCATCTGTTTCAATGGAAATGGCAACTTCAGCACAGGGAACAGCCCAGCCGAGGAATACTTGGGAAAAACAGAGGTACTGAGAGGAAATATTTGCAGTCACGGGGGCAGAACTGGCATTACTTTATTCTTGACAAGTTCTTTTCACATGTTAATGGTATTAGAGAGTGCCTTTTACACGGCACCTTCCATGCTGCCTTTCCATCGTTTATTTGAAGGGATAAAAAGAAAAAAAGAAAGGAGAAGAAGATGACTTTCATGTGACCCTGCGGTGATAAATTGGAATGCATAAAGCTTGAGGAAGAGAAAACAAACAAGCAAACAAACAAGTCTTGAGCTTACACAAAAATGTGGTTTGTTTTCCATGTATTTTATGGAAAAATAAAAAAATTAATTCCAAGGTTTTGAAGTTTCTGTTGGAAACAAGACAAGCTGGAGTTTATTGGATGACTTGATTATAAACAACAGCAGGAAAAAAATAAAAGTCAACAATAAAACTTAATAAAAATCAAAGACAGATTTTGGGTGTTTCTAAAAATATAAATATTGAATTCTAGGCCACCTTTCCCTCAGCAACACATTTCTAAAACCACACAGAGGGAAATCCCAAACTCCACAATTATTTCTGGAACATGATTCAAACGTTTATCTTATTTTTAAGGGCAATGAGCACACACTGAGGGCTCCACTCAGTTGCTCACAAAAGGTGTTTTGAGGCATTTGGGATGCTCTGGGATATTAAACACATCCACACTGGACTGGAAACTTGGAGTTACTCGCATCCTTCCAGAGCTAGAGGTGTGTTTGGAAATATCAGAATATCTGAAAGGTCTTGGATGTAAATACAAGGGAAGGGAGATAAATAACAATAAGGGGTAATGGAGATAGTGGGATTTAAAGCCCCCTCCAAACAAATGCACATCTCCTGTGGGATAAGATACTTGGAATATCATCATCCCTCTCCCACAGAGGGTCAGAGCCCCAATTCCTCTGGAAAAGTGCCCACCAGGAGTTGAGGTGGACACATCCCTGTGGAGTGAATTCTGGGCTGGACTTTTCCCCATACTTTGGGATTTTGTGGTGTCTGAGGGTATCCATCAGACACAGACCTCACCTGGGTCCTTCTGGATCCACGGCTAGAAGCCATCTGTGATTCCCAGTGCATCTCCAAAGCTTCCAGATGGATTCGTGAGGGCAGAAGGTCCATAGATTTTTTTCTTATCAATCCCTCCTACCTTGGTAGCTTTGTTTGACTGGAATTTAACTGGGAGTCTTTCCTTCAGACAGCTAAACCTGGGTGAGCTGAATCCTAATTCTCCTGGCCTTGTTCCTGCCTTAATTTTGACATCTCCATCATTATGTAATAATAACCTTTTCAGAGTGCTTTTGGCTATGGGAAATATTCTCCAGCCCGGCTGCTACAGCTTCATTTTGGGAACAGCTCCCTTCATGTTCAATCAGCTGCTGCATTTTTTTAAATGTGAAAATATTCATCGCTTCGGCACTTGTATGAAAAAGAATTGGAGGCATCTAAGTAAGGGAGATTTTAGATTTTAGTTTTTCAGAGCTGGTGGCATTAAATATAATCAGGCAAGTTTGTCCAGCCAAAATCTGTGTGAACTGAGAACATTTCACTGTTGTCAAACAGGTTGTTAAATGACCTTTAAGTTCTTCTTTTTCCCTTTTCCCCAGCAAAGCACTTTTAACTTTGCATAGGTTCCCGAATCAAAATCTCTCCAATAATTACATTTTCCAGCTCCTCTGCTCTTGTCCCCAGATGACTCCTAAGTAAAGGCTCCTAACTGCAGTGGTTACAGCCACTCAGACTTGGAGAAAAGATTGCTCAGGAAGGGAGGAATGACCTGAGGGCATTGGCTCTGCACAGAGCAGGGGACACAGGATGACTTTTTGCACAATAAAATTATTGTCTTCCACTTTGGCTCCAGCTCTTGCTGTTTCCAGAACCCAAACCTTTTCCCTCATTTTCCATGACAATAACTTCCAAATCTATACGGGGTTGTTCCAGTGGAGTAACTAGTGAACTTTCATAGTCTCTTTTCCAAGATAAAGCTGCTTCTGTAAGAGATAAAATAGGTCCTGAAGGTCCTAAAGTTGGTTTGAGGAACAAATTCCCAACATTTCTCAGCTCCATCCCTCACGACACCTGGGGTTACTGGCTTCCAGCAGCTTCATGACATCCATGGAACAAACTGAAATTTAAAGTTTATTCCCTGCATTCACTGTGGCTTCTGCTCTCGTTGCCATTTTCTCTTGATCGACTCATCCCAAGTGGGTTTTGTGAGGAGGGAAATGACACTACAGGGAATTATGAGGTCGAGGAATATTTCAATATCCAAGAGGAGCTGATGTCCTATTTCTTCAAGACATGAGACATCAACCCTTCATCAGCATCAGCACAGAGGCTTCAGGAAGGTCAGGGGACTGAAAAGAGATGGAGAATAATCAGCTCAAAGGGAACATCCTGAACTGGTTATCCCTCCGGAGGACAACAAAACCATCATCCCAAATGGGAAATCCAGTGACTTGTAGACAAATAGGGCATAAATGCTACAGCACTCATTATGGGATGCAGAAAGAAGAGGATTGGGGACTTTGTAAACTCATTCTGAGGTGGTTTTAATGGCAGTGTGAGGATACATCAGGGTTGTTGAGAAAAGGGGGTTGGGCCTTCTCAACAAGGCAACAACAAGACAAAGGGAAATGGCTTCAAGATGTGCCAGAGGAGGTTTAGGTTGGATATCAGGAAAAGATTCTTCCCCCAGAGGGTGTCTGGGCACTGGAACAGCTCCCCAGGGAATGGTCACAGCCCCAAGGCTGCCAGAGCTCAGGAAGGGTTTGGACAAGGCTCTCAGGCCCAGGGTGGGATTTTTGGGGTGTCCTGTGTGGGGTGAGGAGTTGTACTCGATGATCCTTGTGGATCCCTCTCAACATGAGATATTTTATGATTCTTTGAAGCATCAGGGTTCAAAAGTTCAGGTGGCAGCAACGGGGAAGACATGAGGATTTGAGGGCTGGATCCTGCACAGTCCATCCAAACCCAATCTCTGGAGAAACCCATGGAGTGTGTGTGAATATTCCTGGAATAACTTCAGTCCTGGTCAGCTCAGAGGAGGAACAGGATCAGTCCATCGGAGCTTTTCACATTTCTGGGAGTGCTGTGAATTTAAATGGATGTTATTTCCATGGAGGGCATTGGTTTGTGTTTCCTGTCTCTACTGATCTGTGTGACTGGCCATGGATATGCAGATATATGGGTATATAAATATAAAATAAAACATATTGTGGACTCCCAGCTGGAAAATGTGCTCGGTTTTCCTGCTGGCTGCACCTGGGGACATGGAATTACAGCAGCCTCTCATATATTGGGTTATTGGATTTAACAACCTATAGCAGATCATAACAGACACCAGGGACAGTGAAAGTGCTTGTACCAGGCTGGAGAGAAAAAGCAAAATAAAACAAAACAACAACCAAAAAAAATCAGTTCTGGTACAAGCAGAAAATGCTTGTTCAATAGTCAAGCAATCCCTCATGACCTGCTCTTGTTTCTTCTTGCAGATTTGGTTCCCTTGGCTCCAGACAGTTCCATAATCTTCCTGTTCTTATTATTTCTTAAATTTATTCCTCTTTTTTTTTTTTCCCTAATTTATTTTTAATATTTTTATTCTTTTTTTTTTTTTTCTTTCATTTCCCCTACACCAACCCTGTCTGGCACAAGGTGGGATTTTTGGGATTGCCCTGAGCAGGGTGAGGAATTGGACCCCATGATCTTTGTGGGTCCCTTCCAACTCAGGATATTTAATGCTTCTGTGTTACATGCTCTGGCTTCTTTACCTTGGGATTCTGCAGGTGCTGCCTAGAAAAAAAAAACAGATGAAAAATTATGCTGCAAGGGCTTTGGAAGTTGCTTTAAAGCTGTATTAAATAAATTTCCTCTTAGCCTACAATCTTCTATCGTGCCCAAGGTCTCTTCTCATAAAAGAGGTTCCCTAAATGGCTTTTTTCTGCTCACTGGAGTGCTGAGCTTGTCTTTCAGGTGGGATCTTATCAGTACAAAAGCAGGAATGTCTCTTGATTTCTTCTGGAAACACCTCCCCAAACCCTCTCCAGGCCTGTGCTCAGACCTCATTTCCTCCGACTGTTCCAGAGACTGAGCCCTGATATCAGAGACTGAGTTATTTTTGTTATTTTCCCAAATGCCCCGGTTCCCTCCCAGCTCTGTTCCCTTCCAGCTCCTGTTGATGGCTGTATTTTGCGAGGTGGCACAACCCTTCTGCTGTGATATTTTCATCCTCTCCAAACTGACATTTCCCAGCTTCAGCACAGAAGCCTGGCTCTGTTACCAGCAGGTTGTTGAATCCCTCTGTTCCTTATCTCACAAAACAAGGAGCCTAATGAGGCTGGAGCTGTTCTCTCACTAAACTGTCAGGTAATCAAAGCAAAACCCATTTTTGCCCCGGGGGAATATTCTCTGCCTCGATTGAACTGATGCCTTTGCATGGTGTTTTCATCCCAATTTAGCTACACCAGAGGAGACATTAGACAACATTCCTGTTTCAAGAAGGGATTCCAAGGGGTTTTCAGGGAAAACAGGAGAGTAGGAGCTCTCTCAATTCAACTCCCACGCAAAAGGTATGGACACCATGCTAAAGTCCAAAGAAAAGTTACACTCAAAAAGGGTGGAAAATTCAATCAGAATCTACAAGGGTAGGTTTAGATTGGATATCAGGAATAAATTCTTCCCTGGGAGGGCACAGCTTGCCCAGAGAAGCTGTGGCTGTCCCATCCCTGGAAGTATTCAAGGCCAGGCTGGACAGGGCTTGGAGCAACCTGGGATAGTGGAAGGTGTCCCTGGCAAGTTTAGTTGGAATGAGATGACCTTTAAAGGTCTTTTCCAACTCACACCATTCCACGATTCCATGATCTTTGGGCCAAATACAGAGTGAGGATCATGGGCAGCACAAAGACTGACATGTTCTGTTGTATCCCGAAAATCCCTTTCCGCTGTTTCTCTCGTGCCGTTCCCCACATCCCAGGCCACTTCCACATCCATTTTTCCCGCAGCACTGGAGCAGTTCCCACCTTGGGGCTGCCCACCCCACCCCTCCCTCTGCTGTGCTCAGCTCAGGGGACATTTGACAGTGCAGCTCCTGCTTGAAGCTGCTTTATCCAGACAGAGCTGATTTGTAAAGCACGAACCCCCCCTCCTGGCTACTAAGCCGAGGCAAAAAATCCTGGATATCCATATTTATGGGGTTGTTTCCAAATGAGCAGCCATGCATGTGATGCCTTAGGTTTTAACTCTTATGTTTTTCAAATCCTGTATTGCCCAGTGTGTAACTCTGGAGTTTCTTGTAGCCTGCTGACTTCTGTTCTCTGGACATAACAAAGCCTCTCTGGGCCTGCTCTCCAAGGACACCCAGGCTGTGCAGGCCCAAAGCCTCTGAAGGGGGGGCAAGCTAAGGTGAAATTCCATCAGTAGCTCAAGTTGTAATTGCCAAATTTATGCTGATAGGCAAATGGACCAAACCTATAAAGATGTGGGGAACTCGTGACTCGTCGTCCATCCTGGGGTCCATTTTGGGGTCCATCTTAGAGCCCTTGGTGNCTGGGTGTCCTTGGAGAGCAGGCCCAGAGAGGCTTTGTTATGTCCAGAGAACAGAAGTCAGCAGGCTACAAGAAACTCCAGAGTTACACATTAGGCAATACAGGATTCCAAAAATATAAGAGTTAAAACCTAAGGCTTTAAGGCTCTCATGAGGTGACCGGGGCAAAGCAGCTCTCAAGAACACAGCAGAACATCCTAAGAATTCAGGTGATGGCACAACAGAAATTTCCTAACACAGCGAGGAAATCATCCAGTCACAAAGCAGGTTTATCCTTGCTATT